>KB667310.1:19305-31129 GCA_000349065.1 Anopheles quadriannulatus
TAAGAACTCGCAAAGTCCAAAATATATTTTTAAAGAATGTTTAATCGAAAAAATGGGGTAGATAAATTATATGAACAAATTTAATAAATGTAAACAAAGTTTGAATCCTGGGGACCTTACGTCAAGTGACGAATTGTCAAAATGCACTAGAGTCCACCACCTGATATTTTTAAATCCACCTTGGTTCAACCGTTGAACCGTTTGTGAACCATTTCATTTCATAAACATCACTTTGTTCGCGCCAAATAGCAGTGTGTTGTGTTGTTCTTACGGTGCTGTGGCCAATTTGTTGTAAAAGTTGTTTAAAAAGATGAAAAGCAAATCGTATAATAATAATAAGTTTAGCTCGCCGATTACATGGGTAGGCAAGCAGTACCAGCCGGATGTGAATTGTGTGAAAAATCGCTTTGCCGCGTTCTACTCGTAAGTCGCACAGACTCTTGATAGGGTTGGCAGACATAGCAAATGATGTATTAATTACTTTTTACCTTTCAATGCGAAGAAAATGTATTTTCGGCGCCCTCACGCTAGAGGTGGGTAATTACGTGCTCGTCTCTGACATGGATGCGGCGGAACCGGACTCGATCGATGGTTGTGATGTGGCACGCATCGTTCACATGTACGAGGTGTTGAATTCGGACTGCACCAATATGGACCCATGCCGAGCGATTGTGGAATGGTATTCCAGGTACATGTCAATGGCACACTAGTTTGAACGTTTGAAAATAATTTATTTTGCTCTTGTTATTCTCATCAATCAGACCATCAGCTTTACCAAAACTGATAACGGGCGACGAGAACTATACGTTCGATGCTCGTGAAGTAATTGCCGATTCTCGCTTCAGTCCCGACATATCGATTGAAACCATTTTCAACCTTTGCTGGGTGGAACACGTGTCACTGCAGACCAATTTGGCAGAGATACAATCGCTGAAATCTTCCTCGCGCGGCCCATCGTTTTTCGCTCGCTACAAGCTAGAAAAAGCATCCGGAAGAAAATGGTCCCTAAATGCGTTGGTTCCGATGGTTGATGCGACAACACCACGAAAGAGAAGATCGATGTACGATCGATCGAACGAACCGATCATAGAAACGCCCAAAACACCCAAACTGAAGCTGACGCGCACCAAGTCGTTGGAAAATATGGCTTCGCTCAGCCCGAACCAGAAAAGCAAATTAATCGAAGATCGTTGGGCCGTTAAGCTGATTGATGTGAAGCAAAACATCGATGAAATTACGGACATTCTCAGCGAGATAGAGATAAGCGATAGCGAAAACAGGAGACCGACTGCAAACCAGGAGAAGCTGCAGAAGGTCAGTAGAAGCTCAATGAATTTAAGGCTACACCCAAAGCCAAGCGCTTACGCGTCCAATAGCGGCACCGATGACGAATGTTTGAACTACTCAATCGTCAGGGACGGTGCAACAACGAGCGAGCGGCAGATAAAGATAAAACTGAGACTTTCGGAGAATCAAAAAAATACAGAATCACCCAAATCGTTGCGCAAAAGAGTCACATCTTCTTCCGTTCCGCCCGAGCACGTTTCACCTCCCAAGTGCCGCAAATCGTTGCTTCCTGCGGATGTTGAAAGCGTAAGCACCCCGTCGGGACGGTCCCATAGGAAAAGCATTCTGAAAACACCCAGCACACACGCATCGCAAGTTGGCACTCCAAAGCGAAACATTCAACTATCTAACATAATCGAGGAATGTTCCAACGGGCGGCGCGTGTCCCGCCTGCTAGAGCTGTCGCCCAAAAAACTAGAACCTCTGCCGGTAGAAGAACCTAAAACGCCAAAACGAAACAGTCGTCTGTCCTCTGTTGGTGCCACACTTCCTTCAAGTGCCAGCAAAGGGACGCCAAAAAGTGCGAACAAAATGAAGCTCATCCGTGACGGCACCATTAAACCTAACATTCAATCCCGCGACGCTCCAGTACAGGACGGTGCAAACGAACTGGCTGTTGCGCGTGAACGGCTGCACGTGTCGGCCACACCGAGCAGTCTGCCGTGTCGCGAGAAAGAGTACGAAGAGATTTACAATTTTTTGGAGGGCAAAATTTTCGACGGCTGCGGAGGCTGCATGTATATATCGGGAGTGCCGGGCACGGGCAAGACTGCCACCACGACGGCCGTTTTACGGGCGCTCAAACATCTGTCCGAAGAGGAGGACATACCCAAGTTCGAGTTTGTCGACATCAATGGCATGAGATTGACCGAGCCACGCCAGGCTTATGTGCACATCTACCGGCAGCTGACCGGGAAGACACTAGCCTGGGAGCAAGCGTACAATTTGCTGAATAAACGGTTCACCACGAAAGCACCGCGGCGCATCACTACCGTGCTGCTGGTGGACGAGCTGGACATTCTTTGCAATAAGCGGCAGGATGTCGTGTACAACTTACTGAACTGGCCCACCATGCCAACGGCTCAGCTGATCGTTGTCACCATTGCCAACACGATGGATCTGCCCGAGCGTTTGCTGATGGGCAAAATTTCATCCCGACTCGGGTTGACACGTTTGACGTTCCAGCCGTACAACTTCCGCCAGCTGCAGGAGATCGTAATGGCCCGCTTGGTAGGCATGAGCGCTTTCAACAGCGATGCAGTGCAACTGGTGGCGCGCAAAGTGGCAGCCGTTTCTGGCGATGCCCGTCGTGCACTGGACATTTGCCGTAGGGCCACCGAATTGGCCGACGATCAGGCAAGAAAATCGAACGAGTCGGTTACGGTGTCCATGATGCACGTGCAGCAAGCTCTGACGGAAATGATCACCAGCGCGAAGGTGAAAACCATCCGCAGCTGTTCCCGTTTGGAGCAACTGTTTTTGCAAGCCGTTACAGCGGAGGTTACCCGCACCGGTATTGAGGAATGCAATTTTCTGGGCGTTTATTCGCAGTTCGAATCGCTGGCCGCATTTTCGGGCATTATCGTGCCCAATCCAGGCCGGGCTATGGCGATTTGTGCGCGTCTGGCGGCGTCCCGCCTGCTCATATGCGAATGCGGTAAAAGTGATATTTATCAGAAAATTTTACTCAACATCAGCACGGACGATGTACATTTTGCCCTGCAGGCTAGCAAATTGCTTTAAAAACAGCTGTTCTGGAAACACACTTGACAATAATTTTAACATAGTAACTAATAAGATCTATTAAAAAAGACTGTACTATCATCTAAACGAAAATGAAAAATTATATACTTGACATGACATGGCGTTAATCGAAAGAAAATCGTTGCAATCGTTGTAGAATTGTTTTTCAACATTTCATCAATCTAATTCATCTTTTTACAACTATGATGCCCTTCCGGAAAGTCAATACTCTCAAATTGTTATCAAATTAAGTTCTTTCCACCAGCAAGATTGACAATGATGCATAGATTGTTAGGCCTGTTACTTTATTAAATTATCACACACTTGAAATGGAACGTAAATTGTACACAAATCGAAGGAATGCAACCATACACCGTCTAATTTTATTGCAAATTTACCTTAATTTCACACACTGGCACACGATTTCTTTGGCAGCAGTAGCCAGACTAGCATTACCTGAATCAATACCAACCACACGGTAAAGTACTCATAGATGATCTTTGGCGAAAAGACGGTCCACGCGAATATGTGGTCGCGCAATACCGTAGCGACTGTTATGAAAAAGCTCCCCGGTACGGTAATAAGTACGTTAGTAAGTGTAAGCATTCTTTCCCTTACGTTAGTCACTACCGGTAGATGTCTGCGAAAAAGAGGTAACAAAGTTAAATAATCAATTTTGAATGGTCTTTAAGCTGTCCATACTTCACATCTCGTTCGTTGTCGGAGAAAATGTGATGAAGCAATAGGAGGAAACTTAAAATAGGCCCACTAAAGGTATGCAGAGTAAGGAACAACCCCACACGCAGCATGTCGAAGTTGTTCAGTCCCACATAGCCGGCGTTGAGATCGATGGAGGCCAAACTGTTGGAGTTACCCTGCAAACGTATTGACGTATAAAGATTAATAATATTTCTCTTTAGCGTCTCAGAAAAGCTTACCTGATAGAAATAAAACGTTTTCCCTAACCAATAATGAGTGATTACTTTGAGCAATATGCTACAATGCTTGTCATCCGCAATGCGGTCAATACGTTCAGCGACAAATCTGCTCGTAGCCAGCAGTGCGCCAACGAGCAATACATTGTGCGGTTTGTGCAGTAGTGCGGACAGCAGCGCAACGATGATAATACAGTTGTTGAACAGCTCTCCCGTGCGTTTTTGCGAAGTACGTCCCATAATTGCCCGATACAGCATTGGTAAAAATCCGATAAAGAATATTTCTACCAAATTAATCCAAAAAATGGTCAAACAAATTGCTGAGCTGAAATGGGAGTGCAAAAACAAATTCATCATGTGCTGTGTCTTTTGGGTGTGTTCTTTTAGATATAATTACTTGGATGCACTTAACCCGAAGATGCTCACGGTGCCAGACGCAGCACGGTAGTAGTAGATAAGCAAGGAAGCCGTCAGCGATAGTACAGTGGTGAGCAGTCCGGCCATGTAGCAGATTTGATACACCAAATAGCACAACCCGACCAGCATGGTCAGGCTAAGCCACATTTTATGTTCCTCCTTTGATAGCCAATCGCCCACGTCGGGTAGGTGTTGCCACTTGTCGCCCGTTTGATTGAAGCGTCGTACAGCAACGTGAATGCACAAGAAAGCGATCGAACCGGCACAGAAAATGTTCCGTTCCTCTTTGCACACTTCCACCAGCGATGCATCGGATTTCGTGTGTCGACTGAGCGCGCCGATCGTGCTGTTCATTACGCTTATCTCCTTTAAGGTAAGCAGTATCATTATGGTGCTGGTAAGGTAGTACCAAGTTTGATGCTCTTCCTCCACGAACGAGCTACTGCCCAGCGAAATACAATGGAAGCTTGTACCGAACCAAATGAAAAGCGAAAGCAACGATGCACTCTTGAGCAGTGTCCATAGCGATGCCTGCATGCTCTTGAGCAAGTGCGAAAGTATTGCCCACAGCGTAAAGTAGACCACCGACAGGGAGACTAATACGGCATGGAAGCAATTGGACGGTTCCGCAGACGATTGCTTCTCGAACGACAAAAGCTTCAGTAGAAGAAAGCTTAAAAGCATACAGTTGATGCTGGGAAAGAGTTTCGGTTGCAGGGTTAAAACGCTCGCATTTGTATCTTGCAATAGCTGCAAAACTGCAATTGCAGCACAAAACAAAGCCATAACCATGCCGATCACTATAAACAGAATGTCATATCGTATGTAGCTTGAAATCAGCAGTTGCGTTAGCTTTTTCGACACGGATGTGTACAGCAAAACGGTTCGTTTGTAGGCGGAAATGTCGGCTGCATCTTTCATAAACTTCTGATGTAGCTGTTTCGCCTCTTCAAAGGAATTTTGCCACTCTAAAGGAGAATGGAAAAGAAAATGTTAGTCGCATCTTCACAAAATACTGCCGACAAACCTATCTCTTCCGACTTACCGCTTTTTGTAAATTTATCATTTAAAATTAATTCCACTTTCGTGGCCAGTCTTTGAGTGTTGTAATACAGTGCGTGCAGCATTTCCCTTCGGTGTAGCATCTTCAGTGCGGGATCAATGACCGAACCAATCGATGCATAGGGTATGGCAACGCCCATCAAGATGGACATGGTGGGAGCTAGATCGATTTGCAGGAATGTTTCTTCACTTTTCGCACATTGATCGCTCACAATGACGACAGGTACGATCGTTTCGGGATGTGACGAACCACCATGACCACCCGAATCTCGCATACCATGATCACCCGTTATGACTAGCAATGGTTTGGTGTAGTACTTCTGTTTCTGTAACGATGAATAGTACATGATCATTGGCTAGATTAGTGATGTGCTCTTTGGAGCGCACCCACGACTCCGATCCGACTCTGGCTATTGTTAGTACGATTCCGGCAAAATCCGAACCATTAGCTCCGCCCGGAGTTGGAGTCGTCCAAAGTCACGGGGAGTCGTTCGGAGTCTTTCGGAATCGTCCGGAGTCGTCCGGAATCGTTCGATGTAGTCGGAGTCGTCTGGAGTCGGCCGGAATCGGAGTCATTCGGAGTCGTCTAGAGTCGATCAGAGTCGACCGGAATCGGAATCGGTCGGAGTCAACAGGAGCCGTGCGGTTTAACAGACCTTTGTTTCAATGGCCGACTCTGGCCGATTCCGGGCGGCTTCGACTCCGGACGATTTTGACTCCAACTGATTTCGGACGACTTCGAACGACTCCGGACGACTTCGACTCCGAAATACTCCGAACAACTCCAAACGACTCCGAATGAGTCTAGACAACTACGGACGACTCTGGTATATTCTGGACGATTCTGAATGACTCCGGATAATGCAGGACGGTCCTAGCTTCCGGGGTCGATTCCGAATTAATCGTAATCGGATCGAAGTCGACACCCATCTACTTTACCCATCACTAGACTAGATTCCCTTCGATTGTATTTCTACAAAATTGTCATAACATACCCATTTGTCCATGGTTTGATAGATAGTTTTTATAACTTTGTCCATTTCCTTCAGCTTGCCCGGTACCTTGTCACTGAACGGGCCCTCCACGTGTCCGATGTGGTCCAGCCCAAGATAATGCAGAATCATTAACTTCCAATCGTACATCTCTAGCTCCAGCTTAAGAAACTTTGTTATGTTTCGGTCGCCCTAGAACAGAACATCAATTACAGTCACGATCGTCCACGCCCATTCCCAACCCACCAATGTAAAACCCGAGTTACCTTGTAAAAGTCATTCACGTAGAGTGAGTCGGAGTTCTCGCCCTGGCGATGAAACGTTTCTGGAAACATGTTAGTCCAGGTATTGTCACCGTAAAACACTGTTTTCTGCTGCCGTTGCTTCATTTGATAGAGGAACGTGTCCAGCTTCATTTCGGGACTGCCCAGGTTCAGAATCACGTCCAGAAAGCTCGGTATCGCACCGGATGTCATTGCTTTTATTCGCGGCATCGTTACCGTCGGTGGATGTACCTGCAAACGGTACAGGCAAGCCTTCCCATCACCCAGCAGCTGGTTGAGGAACTGGAAGTTTTCCTCCTGCAGCACAAAATCCATTCGTAGGGCGTCTATCACCATCAACACGGCTCTCGATATTTTTGGCTTATAGTCAACGCCGCTAAAGCTGAAATAAAATAACAAAATAAAGAATAGACGATGAAACAATCGGAATCCAAAAAGCGGAGGCCATAATTCTTACCTGGAATTGCCGACGCCTTGAGGTAGCTCATCTAGGTTGGCTTTGGTGGAAGGCGAAAATGATAGAGGAAAGAACCCGTAGCAAAACAAACTGAAGGAAAACAAAAACACCACAAACGTGTACACCGCAATGTGATCTTGTCGCGCGTTCATAGCGCAAATGTGCTTGCAGGCAGTTTAAAACACTTGCATTTTAAGCTACCGGCAATGTATTTTTCTCCGCTGATGCCGTTTCTTCGTCTGGCTGCTTGATAAACAATGCAATTTTGCGATGGTCTGTCAAGGGTTATTGTTGACGCAAGGAGGAATCGACAACAAAGCAGGAATGTTGCCAGACGCAGTGATTTTTTTCTTCAAAAATATTTTTTTTAAAAAGATAGGACGTTTTGTGGGTTTGTTAAATAGTTTAAATGTTACATTATTTTTAATATGTGAATAAAATTTGGTGTACGAATTTTGGTCCACAATTAGTCACTGTGACAACTGACAGCTGTACGCCATAGGTGTTTTGGCTGTACGCGCAACAGCAGCATACGCAGAAAAAGAAACATTAGCTCTGCCACTCCGTTAGCTTATGCGTGTGTAGTAAACAAAGAAATGGTGAAGTTTTCAAATTTAATAGGCACTCTGTTCAGTAAAAGTGCAGCATCGAAGCTAGAGACCGATGCTGCTCCATTGCCGCCCCGACGAAAGGCCGATGCGTACGGGGACGAAACTATGGCTCACACCAACACTCCTGCTGCTGCTGCTACGCAAAATGGGAATTTCCCAAATGGTGTGCAGGCTGTGCCAGGAACGGAAAACTTAGCACTTGTTCCGGGTGGATCGTCACAGTCGTTAGAACCAGTTGCGGGGGAGCATCACACAGCGACACCGCAGACGGTGGTGAACAATGTGCAGCACAACACGCTCACAGCCCCCCAAACCTCCATCTCCAACACAACTGGAATGCAGGTGTATCAGATAAGGAACGCGAGCAATCTACACATCGGAAACAGCTACACGTTTAATACTGCAGCCGTGGTGGACGAAGGTGCTTCCACGAGCGGATCATTGCCGGGTGCCGGATCCGCCGTGAAATGGGCAAACTTGCGACTGTCGAACACTATTTCGCAAATGATGCAGAGCCAGGACGAGGTGGACACGGAGCTGCTTGATACGGTGTCGCGCCACTTGGGCTATGAATGGAAAAGCTTCGCCCGTAGGCTTGAATACTCGGAGGGGCAAATCGATGCCTTTGAAGCGGACAACTCCACACTGGCTGAGGTAAGTCGGGTTAGGGGAAGGTATTGGTATCAAACGTGTAATTAATTGCAGTCGCTAATAGAGTCGTATCCTTTTTTCAGCAAATATACAGCTTTATGTTAGACTGGACCCGCAACGATGATGATCCTACACTTGGCCGTCTTGTGACGTTGTTGTGGAACAACAAGCACAAGGAAACAGTATACTACATTAAACAGGTGTGGAAAAAACGAAAAGAAGATAAAAATTCTCCCGAACTGAGCAGTTAGCATAATCGCATACCTCTATAGTGAAATGCATTATACACGGGTGTGTAACGAACATACCCGATACCTTTTCTTCTTCTCATCAGTGGATATTGTGATATCGAACGTTAGTAATGCTCGAAACAAATTCAGAAGTGCCTTTTAACAAGTGAAACACATTTGTCACATTCCCACATATGATATAAAGTACAACTAGAATGTAGGGAAAGCGAAACATTTATGAAACAATCATACCAAGTATCTTGTAAATAAAGTATTTTAAAATAGAATTCGGCCGCGAGCTATTAAGGAAAGGTTGTTTAAGAATGTGAACGCTACCACGTATGGTGCTTTTTTTTATTTCAATATTTTCCTCCGCCCGACCATTTCTTTTGCGCCAAATCAACCCGAACCAAACACTTACATGCAAATTACGACTTTTGGCCAAGCTTTTCCTTCTTGGCGGCCTCTGCCTCAGCTTCTGCCTTCTCGTACTTTGCAATCAAGCCGTCCACCTCGGCGCTGGACAAAATTTTGATGACTGTTTTGTTGTTTTCACGGGTAAGAACTGCCATTTCAACTGCAACAAAAAAGGTCGTTCAAACAGCCGGTTAATAATAATACGACTAGAAGCGAGATTTCCAGCACTTACTCTTCTCTGATGTGAGCTTGGTCATATCCAGCGTTTTGGACAGCACTTTCACAGCCAAATCCTGCGCCTGCACGAGGCTGATATCGCTATCGCTCAGTTCCTGCTTTAATGCGGAAACGGCGGCCTGGAAATTACACAACAAAATTAATGTAAAACCACATCGAACAGTGAGTTCTTGCTATGACATACCGCCGAATTGTTGCCAATACAGGTTGCCTTCCATCCACCATAGTTGCCGCTGGGATCCGACTGGTACAGCTGATAACCGTAGTGCTTGTCCCAGCCCATGTACAGAATAGAAACGCCGAATGGTCGCTTGCCACCGTACTGCGTGTAAGCCTGTTTCACATCGCACAGGTGAGATACTAACTGCTCGCAGGGCATAGCTTCACCGTAATTCAGCTGGTAACGCTGCGCGATAACCCGCAGCAGGTTCGTGAGCACATTCGCGTCCGAAGTAATGCCAGCAACTGAGCACACCATATCACTTTGAGAAGAAGATTAAAAAAACGTAATTTAGTTGATTTTTGTCTACGCTAGGCTATGCTATTGTGCTCACTCGTTCAGTTTGTAGATCTTTTCGGAGAAGATCACATTGTCCAACAGTTTGTTAGTGTTGCGCCGTTCGGCCGCTAGCAGAATTCCATCCTTTGCCAGTATGCCAAGCGAAGTGCCCGCGTGTGAGATAGCTTCCATAGCATACTCCACCTGATACAAGCGACCTTCCGGCGAGAAAATAGTGGTCCTGGAATCATAACGACGAGCCTGCAGCCCAAAGGTGAGTTAGCACAAATCCGACAGGTTATAACCTCAATGCCTGATGCGGCTTCTGCATTGTCCTCCACACCGCTGTCCCGCAAATGAAGTGGGCCGTATGTTTAGCGGCATTTAAGCTAGTAACACTTACCATTTTCAATAATTCTTGTAGAAACGAGATGAACTACGGAAAGATTGCTAAATACAAGCAAAATTAACACAGCTATTCAGAACTTGGACGTAAACAGTAACTCCAGTTTTGATGACTGTCAATTGCACAGCGTATTTTGAACTGTCATTGCCGTCGGAATTCGCAATGTTGGATTATCCGGGCGGTCGAGCAGTGGCGGCAAAATCCCGGCTGTCGAGCACATTACAGTTCGAGTGGTTTAAACATTTTGAAATTTAAAAGCTCGTTAGGAAAACGCACCGGTACATGCACAGTGCCTCTCATACTCAGGGCTGACTTTCAGGCTATAAGTAAACCATTAGTGGCTTTGATAAACCTATACCGAGTAAAGTTGATGCGTCCTGTGATCAGAAAGAAGAATACTCTGGTGGCAACTGGCCTATTATTTTACACACAGCTATTAGAATTATTTTACACTGTTAACAAGGAAAAAGAGAGCAAGGCGTATTGGTTCTTACAAAACTAGAGCGGGTTTAATGCTTATCCACACTACCTCTTGGTAGAAAGAATTTGTTATGAGGGATTGCTCCTATGAGGGGAATTAGAATTTATTTGGCGAAATTTTTTTTAACTAGATTATTCGTATGTATCTCATATTAAAAACGATTATTTATCCCATAATCAACTGAAGATGAACAATGTAGAAGGTTGTTGAAACTAAAAATTGTAGTGCAAATACTCTTTATCAAATCTAGAATAAGCCTATGAAGCTGCAAAATTATATGAAAAGCAGAAGTGTTACCAGGTGGCCTTTAGATTGGTAGCATCAGATAATCATGTTTCGGGGTTGGGGTTGGGGATTAGAGGATTAAATATCAAGGGCCTAGGGAAAATTCTGCATGTAAAAAAACAAGCAAAGTTACTAAATGTTTAGAAATTGTAAAACAGGATAACCAAAATGCATAACCAAAATACCTCTCCTATACTGGCTTGTCTAGCAATAGTACCCCCCCCCCCCCTCTATTGCCCCCCCCCTCCCTGGGGCCCCCACCCAGCACCATCCACCTCTTGTGAGGCTTCTGAGTTGGAGAATAGTATCTTACATGCACCCTGCATCGAGGAAAAGTATGCAAAAGGGTATAAACTTTAAATGATCCTAAAGCCATATGGTACCAGCACTAGATCTGGACCTGAGCCCATAATACTGGCACTGATCCTGAATCCATGTTTTTCCTGTAACTGATCCTGAACCTATAGCAGTTTTAGAACTGATGCCAAACCCATGCCGTTCCGCGAACTAATTCCAAATCAATACCGATCATGGAACTGCTTCTGACCCGTACAGATACGGATTGAAAAATGTTGCCTGTTTTATTGCAGCCCAAAACATATCGTATGATCTGAACGTGTTTCTAGTACACGCATAAAGAGATTAATCGTTTTGTTAACCATTACTCAACTGCTCCTATTAACCCCTTAATAGAAGTAACTTGTTGTTGTTAGTATGGTTTAGAGAGGCTTTGGCTCCTGCGGAGTTCTTTCGCCTCTTTGTGGGGGAAA
>KB667310.1:36084-59056 GCA_000349065.1 Anopheles quadriannulatus
AGGAAGGTTTTTCAACAGTGGATAGCCAATATCGTCTGGTCCTGCTGAGTTGCCTTTGCACTTGGCAAGAGCCCAACTCAGTTCGGCTATGGGAAAAGGATCTATTGTAATGTATGTTGGGTCTGCTATTGAACTGTAATTGTATGGATTCGGTTTTTTCTTTGATGATCTTAAATTCTGGCGAATAACTATTTGTGGCGGATATGGTGGCAAAATGAGTGGCAAGTACCTCTGGTGTTGACTCAACTGGCACTATTGTGTCGTCATCGGTTTTGATGATGATATGAGCGGTGTCTTGCTTGCGTTCTGTTAGGCATTTTACATTTTTCCACATGTCTTTTCCTGACATTTCGGGACTTATGCGATCTTTGAATCTGTTCCATGATTCTTGTTTTGCCTTTTTAATTTCTTCTCTTGCAATGCGATGGGCAATTTGAAATTCCTCAGAGAAGTAAGGGATATGGGTGTGGTCTTGGTTTTTCTTGGCATTTTGTAGTTTTCGGAGCGCCTTGCGTCTCCTTTTTATGGCTTTTGCGACAGTGTCATTCCACCAGTGAACACTTCGCTTGCCTGGTTTGCCCTTTGATTTTGGAATCGATTTCGCTGCTGCATCGTTTATGATCTTGATGATGTTTTCTTCTCTTGCCTGAGGGTCTGAATGTAGATGTTTTATTATGTTTATTTGGTATGATGTCCAATCGGCATTCTCGTATTTCCATTTCGGTCGTTGTTTATTTTCTGGAAGAGATGATTTGTTTTTGACAATGATCGGATAGTGATCACTGCCATGTGTGTCCGCCAACACGTAGAGTTTAAGTTGGTTGAGGAGGGAGGAGGATGAGATGATGTAGTCAAGGAAGGATTCTGTACCTGAAGAGATACATAGTCGGGTAGGGTTGGGGTTAGAAATAAAAGAGAGATTATGGTTAGTAAAAGTGTTATTTAGTTTATTAAATTTTCTGTTAGTTTGGGAGATTCTAAGGTTCTTGTCTTCTGCATTAAGGTCTCCTGCTATTAGCAAGGGATGTGAAAAAAGATTAAGAAATGAGTTAAGCTCGGATTCGTTGGAGGTAGGTCTAGGGGGTAGGTAGAGTGAAACGATGGTCATGTCTATGGGAGACTTAATATTTACTGCTATTGCGGAAAGATTAGTGTTAGTTTTTATTAATTTGAAGGGAATAGATTTATGTACACCTATTGCAACACTGTGATGTAGGTTAGTTGGAGAGAGCTTGTAGGACCAATTGTAGTGATTAAGTGGAGAGTGGTTGGTATTAGGTGGATCGTAAACTTCTTGAAGTGTTATGACGGCAGGTTTGTATTCGTTAATAAGTAGTTGAAGTTCGTAGAGGTTAGTGTTCATTCCTCTTATGTTCCAGTTTAGTAGGAATGGTTTGTTTGTGTCATTAGTGTTATTGGTTGAGGAGAGCATTATTATGGTTTAGGTTAGTAGACTATTGTGGTAAGAGGAAAGGAAAATAAATTCAGTGGCGATGTTTTTTCTTCGATGGTTTGGCAGTTGGCGATCGTTGTTCGGAGGGAAGAGTGGGAGAAGCGATGGGCGAGATGACTGCGATTTCGTTAGATGCCATGTTTTTTACTGCATTTCTTAATTCTTCTTCTTCCGATGAGACGTTTTCCAGGTTGTGGTTTCGTTTGCGGGATTGTGCTGAGATGACTGATGTGGCCGAATTTTCTGATTCTGTGTCGGATGTAGACATTGTTTCCTGGTCATTTGTTTCGTTGTCGGTTTCGAGGCTTTCCGTTGCTTCAGCATTGTTGTTGCTCTCGCAGACATTGTTGGATTGGGTCGAGCTTTGGTTTTCTTCGATTTGTGTAGTGGCTTCGTTCGTTGGGTTATTCTTATTTTTCTGCAAATTTCCATTTGGTTCTTTCAGTTTCTTCAGAAGAGCTTCGATGAGCTTGCTCTGGGTATCCATCTTTTTCATCTGATCTACGATCGTTTTCTTCAGTTCATTTTGTTCTTTTTCGAGCCGCTTGATTTTCATGTCTTTATCATCCACCGTTGTAGTTTGTTGCGCAAATGTGATTCGCTGCTGTACAGCACTTGTTCGCTGATGTTGTTGGAGTGCCATTTGCCGAGCTTCCTTGTAGGTGCAGTTGTGGTCGACTTTTATTTTGATGACTTGTTCTTCAAATTGGAACGCAGGGCATTCGCGAGAAAATGCGCTGTGTTCGCCTTTGCAGTTCACGCAAGCGGGATGGGTCGAACATTCACCGTGTGCTGCGGTTCCGCAGTTTCCACACACCTGTCCCTTTGAGCAGCGCATTTTTGTGTGCCCATAGCTGGCGCATTTGTAGCACAGCATTGGTTTTGGGTAGTATGGTTTCGTTCGCACCTGCAACAGCCCTATGCGAAGGGATTCCGGTATTTTTCCAGCTTCCACGCGTATCAGGAAAGAGTTCGTTGGTTGTATTTCGTCATTCACCTTTCGGGTGAATCGTCGGACTTGCTTGACGTTTTGACTTTCCATGTTCAGCAAAATTTCTTCGTCCTTCAGTCCTTTCAGCTCCGGGGCGAATATTACGCACTGGACTGTGTTCAGTGTAGCGTGAGGGGTGATGGATACTTTCGTACCGTCGATGAGTTGCGTGATGCTTTGCATTTTTGTGTACTGCGCAAGGTTTCGGGTTTTGATGAGATATTTCTGCCCAAATTCCATCGAGTGGCTGCTTTCGGTAAGCTCTCCAACCACGTTGGTAATGCTCTTTGAAATGATCCATGGGTTTTGCGGGAGCTTAAAGCCTTTCAACGGCTCGAGAACGAGGAACTTCATGTCCCCAAACTCGTTATTACGGTCCATCCATGGTGGTAATGATCGAGCTCTCTGGGGAGGCTCGGGCGGAAGTGCATCCCGTACAGGATGCGAGGGTCCCGGCATTTTGCCGGGTAGGTTAGTTTTATTTAGTTCAATGCAATGTATATAGTGTATATAAGGTTATAAAGAAATATATGAAATAAAGTAAATAAATGTTCCTTAAAAGCAAAAGTTCAATTAATCTTAAGTCTAATATTTACAATTTCGGAATAGTAAAATAAAAGAGTTTTAATTTCAAGATAAATAAGATAATTTCTCTCGTTACTCTCCCGAGTAGCGGGGTAAAATGGCACGAAAACACCGGCTTCACTGCTTACGCTGCGAGCGACGTTTTTGGCGCCAAAGCGCTGTGCTTGTCACACGTTCCAAACTGTGTCGTGTGTGCGTGTGTATGTATCACTCTCACGGAAACAATATCAACGCGCGCAGCTGGCACTGTGGTTTATCTCTCCCGAGATTACACACAAAAAGTAACGGTATATTCACTTCTTACCAACGTTCTCTCCCGAGATCATTGGCGTAGACACTGGAATTGAACAAAAACACGTCCGTCCGGGTGAACCGCTCGCACGGTCTTTTTATAAGTCTTTTTATAATGATCTTTTTATAATGGGTCTTTTTATAATAGGATTAATAGAAGTAACTATTTCAACTGTTAACTGTTTCAGGGCTCCTTATTGGTACTCCTGTAGATTGGTATCGTGCAGCTCGAATTCCCGCAAGTGCAGCTCGAATTCCCGAATTTCTGCAGTATATAAGCAAGTGTTTTTCTTGAATAAATTTAGTCAAGTTCCAGAGTTAGAGGCGAAAGAACTCCGCAGGAGCCAAAGCCTCTCTAAACCATACAAACAACAACAACAACAAGTTCCAGAGTTTAAAGTAACAACATCGTGTCTTAATCAATACCAAACTTCCTCTTCATCATTAACACTATCCTTTTCAATTTTTTGGGTCGAATCACGTCGTACTCAGGCTCATTTATCGCTTCCATCCTACTCCATGCAGTCCCTGCTCTTCTTTCCTCTATCGACTTTTATGTCCCTCCCCGTTCACATACTTCAACTACTCCAATAGTTCAGGCTAGTTACAGGATTTCACCAATACAGTTCTACGTATGGTTCCGAATTCTTCTGATTGAAGATTCAGCTAAGTGTCCCGCGGTCTTGAATTCTATGGGAAAACCCTGTATAAGCATTTAATAATTTTGTTAAACCATTAGGTTGACTAAATAAATGAAATGAAATGAACAAGTTTATTGAAGTTAAAGATGGGATTTAGTATCCTAGATTAGCAAGAACTGGCTATCCGCCTGCGTGATACCTTTAAGATTCGGCCAAAAAAAGGAAGGCATCTTTTTTTTTTACAAATTAATATTTGTTGATATCAAAGGGGGGCCATTTTTTCAATATGTAATTCATTTATTTTTTTTTATTGGTATAAAACAGTGCTCTCCAACCTTTTCACGATCAAGCAACACTTAACTTTGCTTATATATTTTCCGCGGCCCATTATATTAAAGACATATATTTTTTGTAGACTTAGATCAAATCTTCAAATATTATTTGCTCTTAATTTTATGTGAACTTTCTACATTAAAAAAAATATTATAAACAAAATCGCCGAAAAGCTCGCAACCCATGGCGCACAGAATTAGTGCACGACATTGGAGCATGAAAAGCTGCTCATCGCTCAATTAGCATTCCGCAGAACGATCAGAACCATCCGCAAGCATCATTCGCCGCCCCGACCCGAAGCAAGAGACGAGACCAAGCGATAAAAAACCCACACAAACTCTTTTCCCCAAAACTAGTGCAAACGATGCGCGAGCGCACTAATCGTCGCTCGGGGAAGGGATGCGCATCTCCCCCCCTTGTTGGCACGATGCACTAGCCCAACTACAAGGGCTCGTCCGTCGCTGGGCCGGAATGTTAGCATCAGTTAAGTGCCAACGGTCGAGGTGTTCAAACGCGCTACGCTCTGCACGCCCACGCCATACGACCGCGCCCGATGCCCAGATTGTGGGACTGTTGTGAGCAGCTCGAGCGATTTCAAACAATAATAATTGTACGTTAAATTGGGCTCATCGTAAAACCGCACAGTTTGTGGGCGCGAGCGGAGCTGTGTCTGTGTGCGTCTGTGTGTGTGTGTTCCAGTGATTGTGGGTGGTTGATAGTGGGGTGTAACGCACCTGACGAGAACGAACAGCCGGTATGCCTCAATCGGTGAGGACGGTTGCTCATCTCGATACGGAAAAGTCACTCAAGTAGAATTTAATCGTATTATGTAGAAGCGTGACCGCGTAGAAACGGTAGGCTACGCGAGGAGTCCTCGTGTGTACAGACACTCTCGGGCAACGGAGGCAAGGAAGTGAAATTAAAATGAAGATTGAATAATAGCGGCCACCCAACGGTACCTGAAGGAGTGCTCCAGGAGTACATAACACGGCGGCGAGGTCTGTGTGTGTGTGCGACGGTGCTTGGCCCGAACCGCGCATACAATCTACCCCGTTCCCGAGTGTCCGAATGCACCGAGTGCAAGCCGTGCTGCTGCAGCGGTAGATGTCACTCGAAATCCGAAAGCTATGTGAAAAGTGAAAAATGCCGCGACCACAACTACAACCGTTCTTCACAGCTGTAGGAAGCGTTATGCTACAGATCGTTGCACTGCTGGCGCTAATCTTGATAGCGGCACGCAACCCCACCGTCCGCTGTCTCCACATGGAGGTGGAACGAGTGAACCACTTGGTGTTAGATAATGCAAAGGTGAGAAGAGAAATGTGTTCGTCTTTCAGTTTATTTTACTTTTTTTTTCAGGGGTTTTTTAAACAAACTTTTTTTTATTATTTAAATACTTCGAGTACAAGCGATGCTGCGACAAAAAATAGGAAGGCGTTTTGTTTGCGCCGAGGCCACACACAGATGGTAAAGCGATGGTACTTAAATCTTCCTCACCATGCAACCCTCAAAGACGGTATTGAGCGGTATTTGAGGAAGTTTTCCATTTCCTTCCATTGTTTCTTCTGCATTTAACGGAAGCTTCAAAGTCTCATACTTATTATTTGACTAGACTTAGTTTTTATTTGTCAAGCCAGTACGAATGCTATGGGAAGCGTGGTTTTTAATTAAGCCAGTCTGTAGCTCGGAGGGGTTACTTTGAATGTCATTCCCAGCTGATGAATCTCAATGCCCCAACATGAGTTACTCCCCAAAGTCATTCTAAGGACACGTCTTTCACGGCGACGCTGCAGCACACATTCGTGCTGCAAGTTTGTTACACCATATGTAGCTCAACATAACAGAATTTAACCATACAATCAAATGTCACTAATAATCTAAATCACTGTGCATTTGTAGTGCGCCACCGGCACAGCAGCGCCACTTTGCATTGTCCATCGTGTGAACGCGCGCGCGCTTCTACTTTGTACCCAATGACCACCATCCAAAGGGCGGCAACCGGCAGCTGCATACACGCCTCGCTTCGCGCGCACGGTGACACTTCTCCTGCGTACCCGTACGCATCAATTTAGAACGACGAGACCACACACCGCAAAAACGGTCAGCATCGGTGGGTTTCATTGACCTGAAATTCTAATTGCACGCCGACCGGAGTGCCGGCACACGATTATTGTCACACGACAGTTTACTCAACTCATTGGGGCCATCAATAATCGCGAACTGTGTTGCGAAGCGCGCGAATCCCATGCGGACGCAACCAAAGGTCATTCACGGTGCGTAGAGCGCAACAAACACACAAAAAAAAACGCAAAATCGTTAAAATGTGTTTGTGTTTTCTTTTTTTTTATTGTAAGGATTATGCGTCCCGCAGCATGACGCACATAATCATTCACAATTATCCTCGGCACAAACGGTAGTGTAAATTGTCACATTTATCACTTGCCGCGTGTACGCTTAATACTTGCTGAATCATTATTTATTTGCCCCAAACGGTACGGTTCCATTCAACCCCAAGTCCCATACCGCTGGAAGCATAATTTCGCTACGCTTACGGACGGATAAATGGTTTGGAGCAATGCACTACCAAAGGTTCTAGTTGGAAGACACATTTTGGAGCTGAAATTCAAATTTTGCCACTAGCCGCCCACAGCAAAGCCAACACAATGGGATTTGTATAATTTGAATGTCAAAAACAGCTCCCGAGAGGAGTGGGAAAGGTTCTGTGGTTGTTGTTTTTTTTTGGGCAGGTTGTTGCTACACTTTCTCGAGTTCATTTGGGTTAGTTCTAGTGAAGGTGATTCTTGAAAAGGTTAATTTTTGAATGTTAATGGCATTGTTTTGAAATCCCGCAGCAAGATGAACTTGAAACGATTTTAAAACTGGTACACCATGTTTTTCGGAACATATCATGCGCGGGAGGATCGGTTAGGGTTAGTGTTGATTTAAACGAAGTGTAGTAGAAAATTAAAAAAAAAACACCAGAATCAATACATTGCACAGTTTTCTTGCAGCTGCAATTTCAATTAACTTTGCAAATAAAGATAATCACTTTAGTTATTCGGTTTTCACCTCGTTATGAAGCTATTTGGCAAAGGAAGCACCGCGGCAGAGCATCGTGCAACGTAAGTGCATCGTAAAAGTGAAATTGCGCAGACCCCAAGGGCTTGCTCGATTAGCTTTTATCGCACAACCGCGCCGCAGCAAAAGGCATTGTTTTTGGTCTGATGGCGTACGCGCACGCCGTAATGGACGCCATTTTTCGCCAGCCCACCCATCTATTTGGACGAAACTTTGATTTGATTTATCACGGAACTTCAATCTGCGGACACGGGCGTTAGTGTTTGCTCGCGGCAAATGATGGGCCAACCGCTTTGCCACTCCAAAGCAGCAGCAGCAGCTTCTATCATTTCTATCTAGCCCAAAGCCCATCGTACTGGAACACACCATACTGTGTGTCTGTGTGGTTTTGTTGTTGTTATTTCTTGTTTAATTTCAAACAAACCAACCATTTTAACCTGTGCCACACTGTGCCGGAAGGGTGGCCAAAAATGGTTTACGCAATCGCACTATAAAAACCACCCCGAAACTCAAGTCTTTCGAAAGAACGAAGCGACGAACCTCTTTCGCGGTTTGGTATCACGGGAAAAAATCAGCTGAGATGGCGTCGGGTGCGAATGCTAAATGGTGTGACCGAATGGTGGCGTACCGAAAAAAGCAAAAGGAAAGAAACCTCAACCCACCCCCCGCGAATGGAAACAAAACGATCACTAAAGCATGTTCGCAACATCTTTGCTATTTGAATGTGCTCATCGCTACCAGTGCGGATGAGCTACTTACATCAGAATAACGAAAAAACTGGTTGGAAGAGTAGTAATTAGTTGAGTATCTCACACCTTGTGCGCGCGGGCACGGTTCGTATCTTTATTTGGCACCCGAAATGAAAGCGAACAACATAAAAAAAAAACTATGAATGAAGTAGTTGTACCATCCAACAGAGAGTGACATTGAAGTGCAGCTTCCTTGCCAGTCAGTATTGCTCACGAAGTAAATGCTTCTTAACGATCGCAACCGAAAAGAATGCAATTATATACGTGTTTATTGCTTCACTGAGTTTCCCATAATTTCCCTGTAGTTCAGAGATGTTGTTTCAGAACTTCTCAACTCAACAGTCGAAAAAGCGGACGGACAGAACAGAACCGGTGCGGTGTGGTTGTGTGCTTCAACCGTAACCGCAGCGGCGCGTGATGTAGATGACCGATGATCGCCGTAATGATTTGTAATGGTTACATCGTGTGCAGGTCACGATAGCGCGTCGACAAACCATAACACAAAAAAAAACTGTGCTACGTACGCATAATGTGCCGTGTATAGAAGGGCGCTACCCTTCGCTATTCTTTTTTCCAAAATCATTCATTACTGATTGTTTGCGCGGAGCACGTTGAAAGCGCTTTCATACGAACACAACACGCCACGAGAAAAAAAGCGAAACTGTAACAGAATTTTTCTATGACATTCCTGCCCACCAACCATACCTGTCCCATCGTCCCCCGGTCGTGGCTTAATGTAGCTGCGTTCGGCGGTATGCTAATTTATGCGCTACGTTCTCAGCTCTGTTCCATGCGTAGCGCCGTTCCCATTGCGCACCAGATGCGCAGTGTGGCTCACGGAACGGGCAAAGGGATGCTGCTACTGGTCGGAGGGGTGTAGATGATCATTTTTCTTATTTAAATTTTCATTATCACCTGCCAGGCCAGGTGAGGTGGCCCGTCGGATAATCGGCAACATGATGAGCCCGAGGCGACAGAAACATTGGTCTTCAACCGAATAATTAGGCAGTGGTTTGCGGGTGGTTTTGTTTTGCATTGCACTCGCCCTCGCCATAAAGTTTTGGGGTGAGATTTATGACCATGAGCTGACCTAGAAGAGAATTTAGCCTAGAATGGCCACACAAAAAAGGGGGAGCATTTAGAACGTGCTTCCGCGTTGGTCCGTACAATGCTGGTGTACGTTTTCCCATCGGATGACCTTTCAAACGCGTAGCGACGACACGATTTTACTTTTCAACAATGGGTTTGGGTGTATTTAAAGTCTCCAGCGGGGTTAGAGTTTTCGCAACAATTTTTGGCGTCCTTGCATGAAGTGTATGCTAAAAAATACTATAGTTTTAGACCGTACTCGACTTTGGTTTTTGTTCTAGTAACCTTGGCATTTTAGTGTGTACCTTTGGTTTTATAATGTTATAATTAGAATGATTTTGTTAAATGCACAACGATCCTTTTGTTCGTTTTCTGCTTTCGAAATACAGCTGCCAAATATATAACCTTTCACATTTTTATGTGACAACATTTTAAATAAAAGTTTTGCTATTTAAGTTACTCGATAAAAAAAAATCGTCGGCCTATTCACCTATTCAGAACAGAACTCAATTTTTGGTATCGTTAAAACAATGTAATCGCTCTTCAACGAAAACATTTGAATATAATGTTCAATATTACTCAATTTCAACCATACAGCAGCATAAAATATGTAGACTAAAGTAAAAATAAATGCTCGTATGAACATAGCGGTGGTTCATTGTTGTACGTATGATGTTGTGTGATCTTTTTATCCCTATACCTTCTTTTCTCCTCGAGGAATAACTTTGTTTAACTCATAATAATAGCAGTGGCGGATTAACAAGCGATGAATTTTAAACCAAAGAATGGTTGAGAGCAAATGAGAAGCAAATTTATTTATGCGCGAGGTTTTTCTTTTTTTCGAGTTACGCAATTTTTTTCATTTTGACAGTGTATATGTCAAATCAGTCCAAATTGCTCCAACAATTGTCAAATGCAAAATAAATTGAATTATTGTTGAATGTTTGCAATCGCTAAAAAGACAGAAATAATCTAATCTTATTTCATCATTAAATGTGTAATTTAGTACCTAAAAGCAAAAAATTCAATCAAAAATAATCATTTATCAACAATATTTTGGCAGAAAAACGCGATATTCAACTTATGCGAAAATCCGTGGTACGCGAATGTCTCCCGGGCGCATTATTCGCGTAACTCGGGAAAAGACTGTGCTTAATCCGCCTCTAAATAATAGTAATAGTTTAGCCAGGATGGTTGCCGAAGCTCATAGTTCTCAAAAAAAAAAGAAAACAATTTCTCTTTTTGACCTGTTTGCAGTTGCAGTTCTCCAAATGCCGTAGATGCACCTTCTTTGGCAAATCATAGGCCCCATCCTTCAGCAACTGCACCTGCAGCTTTTGTGCAACAAAATATTCTTCTTGTTTGGCACACAAACTCTGCCTTGCGATGTAATATGTAACCGTGTGTATTTTTTTGTGTACCCGGGCTATTGGTTTTTGCGTAGAAATATTGGCATTTGATTTTGGTCTCTAATTTCTAAAGAATATTGATCAAATATTCTCATTTTTATTTCTTCGATCCCACACAGATTTTTCAAAATTAATAACGTTTCTGTGGTTGGTTGAATTAATCAATGTGGTGCGTTGATGCTTGGTGCCTTTTGATTATGGGCCCTATAGAGATCCTCAAAAGAATTATAAAATTGAGTATCACATACATTGATAAAACGCACTGATTACAACCAATGCCGCTATTGATCGTTCCCAACAAATTTCATCTATTATTGAATCATTTCTCATTTCATTCATCATTTTACCCTAACATATCCGTAATCATAACATATGTGACAGAATTTTCACTCAGTTTGCACATTCTTTAAAAATTAATAAAATATAAAACATATAAATAAATTAATAAAACGGGAAAATTGTGCTAGTCCGCGTGGAACTGGGTATCTCAGCTAGTGCAGACTAAAATATAAGCTGCTTTTTACTATACATATCATGCATTTCTTTCCCCACAATCAAGATTACATTTTAAATAAGGATGTCTAGAATAAGATTTAAACATACTTTTGATTAAAAATATTGAAGTAAGTCTAAAACATTTATGCCCTCAATGGATGTGAGCCGCGGCAAGTGTATTTTCAAAGCCAAGTGCCCTAAACAATACGCAAATCATTTTCATTTGAATGTATACCATATCCGGATTGGTATGGAACATTATGAAAAAAATGTTTTCTTTTTTAAGAGCAAATGCACAATTTATTTAAATTTTTTGCCCCCAAATGGCATTCGATATTATTTATTGGAGGTTGATTGCATAAACATATCCCACAATGCTTACCCTGGGTTTGAAATATCAACTGCTACCCATATCAAATTTTATTTTCAATATGGAATAATTTTGGTACGAACACAGTACTCCAAAATTATTCCATATTAATTATAATTTTGGAGTACGAACACAGTACTCCAAAATTATTCCAATTCCACATTTCCCTCAATGGCAGGAGGGCTCGTTGTAGAAGAGTAGAGTATCATCTAATACCGGAATTAAAATTAGTCAATAACATACAATAATTTATGAGGGGTGCTCTAATTGTACAGTCGCCAACTCGAACGACTCAAAAACATGCCCATCATGGGTTCGAGCCTAGAATGGACCGTAGTAAGGATTGACTATCCGGCTGCGTGGCAATGAACTAATTTTCGAAAGCCTGTACAGGTCGGCATGCCCGCGTAGGGGGCGTTACGCCAAATAGAACCAAATGAGACAACCAAAGCCTAAATGCCATCCAAAACCACCCAGAAGTGATCATGCCATTGAATTGAACATTGCTAGATCGTCTTATTTCAATCCTTCATGGAGGATCACAAATGAGTGCAAATATTTTTATATATTTAAAACACATCTGCAGATAAATGCAAAGTGCATCCCATTGTCATGTGGATTGAGGGAGATAAAATTTAATTAAAACCCATTTCCACTGTGAAATGTGCTGTCAAGATGTATCATTGCTGAAATAGATACAGGAGAAAGGCCACGGATGCTAATGAAAATCAAGGGTCTTCGTACTCACCGTAACCTCCATAGCCAATAGACCATTGCACAATGCACATTCATCAAACGACCAAACGGCTAACAATGCAACGGGAGGCGAAGGAAAAGAAATGTCCTAACCATTCTTTTCAAGGTGCACGCTTGCCTTTCTTTTTCTCGGCTGTGTGGAATGGAACTTTCTTCCGTCGAATGCATACCGTCCATAGAATGCTGGGCTGCAGCAGACGGGCTAGGGCCGTTTTCTCATGCGCTGCTGCACGTACAGTAGCTATTCCGCAAATATGCAACAAACGGCGAAACGATACTCATTAGGCGCCACATGGAATGTGCCATGATGATACGTGCAGTGTTTCAGTGTAGGACAGACGATCGGCCTCCTCCTGTCCCCTGGGGTGCGATGGAAAGCATTGTTTGTTAATGTGTGTATTGCATGAATTTTAACCTACAAATTGCTCGAACGCTTCTTCTGTTTGCTGTTCTTTTGTTGCAGATCGATGAAAGGAATTTGCATAATTTCCTCGAGGAACATGAACAACTGCTGCTGTTTGGTGATCGTACAACTGGTAAGTGTGGTACATACTTTATTCGGCACCGGCATGACACGATTGCAACACTTGAGCTGATGACGAATCTATCGTCGAATGGAGTTTTGATCGTATTGACACACCTTCCGGTCATTGGCGGTGTATTTTGGCTGGAGTTGCGGGCACCCTTTCTTGCACAGCCCTTTAAGCAACACAAATGATCATTCTCTTTATGCTGTTTTAGTGTTGCAGTTCAAACCACATCTCGCATTGCACAGGTTTCTTTGTCCAGAGTTCAAGTTCATGCCTATTGAGCAAAGATGGTTGTCAATACGCCTCGTGTTCCTCAGCCTGCAAAGAACTACGGGCTGTCGATAAATTTCTTTGCTACGGTTTTGAAACGCTTTGCCAAAAGAAGAAGAAGAAAAAACACCATTGTTTCGCACATTTCAATGTTGACTAATTGTTTTCCAGATGATTTCAAGATAGTCAACGTGCGGCAAAGAAAACGTGAAAGCAGGTCAACTCCAGGCAGCGGATTCCTGCAGTTCAACCTTAGCGACGGCCGTGGTAAGTGTCCCCAAACGTTACAATATGCGTTACGTTGCAGACCATCTTCTACGTGCAGCGTGGTGCCACAATGACGAATAAAATGTGCAACTCTCGCGTTCCATTTCAGAGGACAATTTTTCGTTGCGATTGCAAAAGTCAGACATTTTGATAGATGAATCATTTGCTTTCATCGAAAGTTACGATAATTCCACTCAACTGTTGGATGATTCGTACGATCGTGTGCTCAAGTATCGGGATTGCTTCTATCGCAATGAGCGTGCAGCGTTCGACCTGTGCGAGGGTAGCGTGCGCGGTTTGATTCGAACCAACGAGTCGGAAATTGTCATACATCCGCTACCGGAACGATTCGGTACCGGCGCACATGTCATTCTGAACCGAAACAGAACCAGACCAAGTGATGAAAGTGGCGAAACAAAAGTCATGTTCGAACCGGACATGAATGAGCCAACCCGCCGGAGGCCAACCGTTCCTTTCTACGGTCAGAGTCAACAATCACGGCTCAAACGGCACATCAGCTCAAATCACAACGCCAAGGTGCCGGACGTGCTGCACATCGAGACGGCTATCTTCATCGATAAGGATCTGTATAGGCACATGTCGAAGAACTATCCAAAAAACACCGAAGCACATCTGATACGCTTCGTGCTGGCAATGATCAATGGTGTGCAGCTGCTTTACAACCATCCATCGCTTGGTCATCCGATCAACTTCATCCTCAAGCGACTCGAAATCTTGCACAACGATCCGAAAGATCTTCGACGTTCCAGCGACATTGACATCTATCTGAACAGTTTCTGCGGCTGGCAGCGTAAAATGAATCCCATTTCCGACGCTGATCCAGTACACTTTGACCATGCGGTCATACTTACGGGGCTGGATCTGTTCGTGGTGAGCAAAAACGGTAAGGTAAGCAACCAGGTCGTAGGCCTAGCGCCGGTTGCCGGCATGTGCACGATCACTTCAAGCTGTACGATCAATGAGGGAAAACATTTCGAGAGCGTTTTCGTTGTATCGCACGAAATTGGACACAAGTGAGTTTTCGTTTTTAATCCCTTTTAAACACATTTCGTTAGTTTGGCATCAGTAACATTATATTTCTGGTCAATGTTTAGCTTGGGAATGCGGCACGACACGTCGGAAAACAACTGTGATCCTAGCCTGTACATTATGTCACCGACATTAGGCAGCGGTAAGATCACATGGTCATCCTGTAGCCGTAATTACTTGAACACGTTTCTAAAGTAAGTGGCAGCTTCTTGGCGGAATCTCTCGCAAAGGTGAAATCTAAGCGATAAACCTTATGTATCTCTCTCCCGCTAGAACTTCTCAAGCTACCTGTCTGTTTGATCGAGGACACTACGGATCATCGCTCGATCACACTGGAGAAGGTCGGTTGGACCCCCCCCACAGGACTGTGGGGCAAGCTGTGCAAAATGGTTCCGGCGGCCATCGATCTTTGTATCTTGACGCGGCTTTGCTTTACCATGCCGAATCAAAGCCAGCCCGTTTGATCCAAAGTCAATGGCGTCATCAACCGTGCGTCTACAATACAAATCCATCTTACCTCATCAATTCTCATAATGCGGGACATTTTCAGTAGGTTTAGAGGAGTTTCTTCGACTATGAGAGAAGTAAAGGTAGCACAAACAACACGGCACAAAAAGGCGCTACAAAAATATACACAGCTGTTTCACACGCCAACGGCTTGCCGAACTTCACGATCGGCCGGACACAGCAAAACCGTTTGAATTCGTACGAACTCTTGGAGGCGTTGAGCGCTAATGAAACAAAAGGCCTCTTCGCATCATCCAACACACACACATGCGAACTGTCTACAGGAGAGTGCGTTTTCAATGCGTTCTGCGATGACAGTGCCGGGGGGTACATGGATGGCAAAACCGTCACAGCCACGTAGCGCTAAATAAACAGCAAAACGAAATCGTTGACTGAAAAATTATAAAAGCATATTCTCCCAACCAGTATTCCCACATTTAAATTTAGAATTCTAAATACATGCCAAATTGAGGCAATTTCCAAAATATTAACCGTGTTTGCCTCGTACATTAGACATTAGAAATGTGCTGTCAAGATGTATCATTGCTGAAATAGATACAGGAGAAAGGCCACGGATGCTAATGAAAATCAAGGGTCTTCGTACTCACCGTAACCTCCATAGCCAATAGACCATTGCACAATGCACATTCATCAAACGACCAAACGGCTAACAATGCAACGGGAGGCGAAGGAAAAGAAATGTCCTAACCATTCTTTTCAAGGTGCACGCTTGCCTTTCTTTTTCTCGGCTGTGTGGAATGGAACTTTCTTCCGTCGAATGCATACCGTCCATAGAATGCTGGGCTGCAGCAGACGGGCTAGGGCCGTTTTCTCATGCGCTGCTGCACGTACAGTAGCTATTCCGCAAATATGCAACAAACGGCGAAACGATACTCATTAGGCGCCACATGGAATGTGCCATGATGATACGTGCAGTGTTTCAGTGTAGGACAGACGATCGGCCTCCTCCTGTCCCCTGGGGTGCGATGGAAAGCATTGTTTGTTAATGTGTGTATTGCATGAATTTTAACCTACAAATTGCTCGAACGCTTCTTCTGTTTGCTGTTCTTTTGTTGCAGATCGATGAAAGGAATTTGCATAATTTCCTCGAGGAACATGAACAACTGCTGCTGTTTGGTGATCGTACAACTGGTAAGTGTGGTACATACTTTATTCTGCACCGCCATGACACGATTGCAACACTTGAGCTGATGACGAATCTATCGTCGAATGGAGTTTTGATCGTATTGACACACCTTCCGGTCATTGGCGGTGTATTTTGGCTGGAGTTGCGGGCACCCTTTCTTGCACAGCCCTTTAAGCAACACAAATGATCATTCTCTTTATGCTGTTTTAGTGTTGCAGTTCAAACCACATCTCGCATTGCACAGGTTTCTTTGTCCAGAGTTCAAGTTCATGCCTATTGAGCAAAGATGGTTGTCAATACGCCTCGTGTTCCTCAGCCTGCAAAGAACTACGGGCTGTCGATAAATTTCTTTGCTACGGTTTTGAAACGCTTTGCCAAAAGAAGAAGAAGAAAAAACACCATTGTTTCGCACATTTCAATGTTGACTAATTGTTTTCCAGATGATTTCAAGATAGTCAACGTGCGGCAAAGAAAACGTGAAAGCAGGTCAACTCCAGGCAGCGGATTCCTGCAGTTCAACCTTAGCGACGGCCGTGGTAAGTGTCCCCAAACGTTACAATATGCGTTACGTTGCAGACCATCTTCTACGTGCAGCGTGGTGCCACAATGACGAATAAAATGTGCAACTCTCGCGTTCCATTTCAGAGGACAATTTTTCGTTGCGATTGCAAAAGTCAGACATTTTGATAGATGAATCATTTGCTTTCATCGAAAGTTACGATAATTCCACTCAACTGTTGGATGATTCGTACGATCGTGTGCTCAAGTATCGGGATTGCTTCTATCGCAATGAGCGTGCAGCGTTCGACCTGTGCGAGGGTAGCGTGCGCGGTTTGATTCGAACCAACGAGTCGGAAATTGTCATACATCCGCTACCGGAACGATTCGGTACCGGCGCACATGTCATTCTGAACCGAAACAGAACCAGACCAAGTGATGAAAGTGGCGAAACAAAAGTCATGTTCGAACCGGACATGAATGAGCCAACCCGCCGGAGGCCAACCGTTCCTTTCTACGGTCAGAGTCAACAATCACGGCTCAAACGGCACATCAGCTCAAATCACAACGCCAAGGTGCCGGACGTGCTGCACATCGAGACGGCTATCTTCATCGATAAGGATCTGTATAGGCACATGTCGAAGAACTATCCAAAAAACACCGAAGCACATCTGATACGCTTCGTGCTGGCAATGATCAATGGTGTGCAGCTGCTTTACAACCATCCATCGCTTGGTCATCCGATCAACTTCATCCTCAAGCGACTCGAAATCTTGCACAACGATCCGAAAGATCTTCGACGTTCCAGCGACATTGACATCTATCTGAACAGTTTCTGCGGCTGGCAGCGTAAAATGAATCCCATTTCCGACGCTGATCCAGTACACTTTGACCATGCGGTCATACTTACGGGGCTGGATCTGTTCGTGGTGAGCAAAAACGGTAAGGTAAGCAACCAGGTCGTAGGCCTAGCGCCGGTTGCCGGCATGTGCACGATCACTTCAAGCTGTACGATCAATGAGGGAAAACATTTCGAGAGCGTTTTCGTTGTATCGCACGAAATTGGACACAAGTGAGTTTTCGTTTTTAATCCCTTTTAAACACATTTCGTTAGTTTGGCATCAGTAACATTATATTTCTGGTCAATGTTTAGCTTGGGAATGCGGCACGACACGTCGGAAAACAACTGTGATCCTAGCCTGTACATTATGTCACCGACATTAGGCAGCGGTAAGATCACATGGTCATCCTGTAGCCGTAATTACTTGAACACGTTTCTAAAGTAAGTGGCAGCTTCTTGGCGGAATCTCTCGCAAAGGTGAAATCTAAGCGATAAACCTTATGTATCTCTCTCCCGCTAGAACTTCTCAAGCTACCTGTCTGTTTGATCGAGGACACTACGGATCATCGCTCGATCACACTGGAGAAGGTCGGTTACCGGGCGAGCGTTTCGATGCTGACCAGCAGTGTCTTTTGAAGTATGGCAAAGACAGTACACGCTCCAAGTCCCAGGATTTGGCCGACATTTGCCGTGATCTTCACTGTCAGCGTGATCGTTACACGTGGACATCGCACCCTGCACTAGAAGGAACAAACTGTGGAAAGCTAATGGTTAGTGTAATTTCCTATGCCTGCTATTTTACCCTACTTCAGTGGCACTAAACGAATCTTCATTTATATAGTGGTGCCGAAGTGGAGTTTGTGTATCCAAAATTCCGGGCCTGACGATACAATCTACTGGCAAACACATCACCGCTTTCAAAACGATCGATAAGAAAACGTTCCTAGAGGGGCTGAAATTTGCCAGCCTGCGGCAGGACATATCGCGAACGTTAAATACCATACCAACGTGGGACTCATGGAGCGAACCGACCGAGTGCGTTTCCGGCTGCCTATACGGTGAGTCTGGTCGGCTAAAGGAAGGAAGCACTGGGTTGAGGCAGTTTACAAGAAAATGTCTGGACAAACGGTAAGATTCAAAAATAACTTGTTTTATTCATACAATTTGGTAATCTGGTATTTTGGTTAAAGTAAAAATTGTTCCGGATTTAGCCGCAAATATGAGACGTGTATCGCCAAACAGGTTCGTCACACGTACAGCAAATGCACGCATAGCAGTAACACGTTCACATGATTCGCACTTTTTGCTTTTTGCAGTGTTACAACATCGGACGGACAACGATACTGGAGTTTTCCAATCAAATTTGTGGCCGCGCTAAAGAGTTCGATCCGGACATTATCGGGTATGGGTTGCAGAAGGTTGCCGAAGACCCGGAAGACTCGTGCAAAGTGTTTTGCGAAACAAAGGCAGGTGTGCCGAAGACCAAAAGTTGGATCTACCCGGACGGTACCGCTTGCAAGGTGCAGAACGGTGACTTTGACGATGCATACTACTGTGTCAGTGGACGATGTGAAAAGTTTAGCTGCAATAATACCTCCAACAATTACTACCGAATCGACGGAGCACTCTGCACGGAAGTGTACCAATACACCGAACGGAGTGGCAACAGTATTCACCAGGAAAATGTTCGGGACTATAAGAGCTTACCATTGAACAAGAACACATACCCAATCGACCGCATGGCTGAAAGTTCTACGATACGAACAGGTACGCCCAAATGCTTGCCGACCTTTTTATGACCTATATTTTTACAACAATTTCGCGTTTGTTTTCTTTTCGCAGCATTAAGCAACTACACCGCACGAAAGCCTCCGCCAGATACCGAAGGCTACAGCAGTCAGGCAGAAAATACGTTCAACCGCTGGCGTGAGCGTTCGTCATCGGAGCTCAACAGGTTGTCCGAGCTGCAAGGACGTAAGCATAACTGGGAGGTGAAGTCAGGCTGTCATTTTAGCTGTATGGAGCGGGGCAAGGGAGTGCAAATCGTGTCCTCGACAGCCGGGACCAACACCAACATTCAGCTCTGCACCGCCAACACGATTGTTAGTGTCCTCGTAACCTTCTTTCTTCGGTGAACCCAACGTTTCAGGGTGAATTTTAATGTTGTATTTTTTTGCTTTTTTTTTCGCCCAATACTCTTAGGCCTGTGATAAGGTGTTATCAACGTACGAATTTGCAACACAGCTATGCAAGCGATATCAGCAGAAGGTGTCGGGATTGTCGGGTATTGGCATGCAAATAGCGCCCAGCATTGAGGATCCGGATCGAAGCTGTCGAGTGGCATGTCAGGACACGTTCATCAGGCATCGCTTCTACCTGGTGAATGGAGAGCAAGGGCACTTTCCTTTCGGGACGCGATGCAATCACAATGAGTCGAATCGTTATTGCATCAATGGCAAATGTTTGGTATGCTTTTGCGTTTACCAATAAGGATCGTAGAGTAACAGAACTTACATTCAATTTTGGATTCTCTTTTTTTATATACATAGCATTTTGGCAGCGACGACATACCGGTCAACGAGTCGTACAATGCGCTTCCTAACGTTCGAATTAAACGATCCACCAACAGAACCAAACGGCATTTCGAGTACTTTGCTCCGATCAACGTGACCGAACGGTTAAGCCAAGAGTTTTTGGAAAATTTAATTGCCAACATCGACTTTGGACGGACTACCAACGAAAATAGTAACGTCTTTTGTTAGGTGACGAGTTGGGAAAGTAGTGATTAATTCAAATTCACTTTTATACTTTGCAGATATTGTTTTGGAGGAACATATTGACTTGAAAAATCCAATCTATGTTGACCCGTGAAGTAAATCATCCACACCAATCAACGTGATAGTAAAAGCTGACCCGCGTCGCGCTTGCCGTGCTGCCGGTATGCATGGAACTGTTTATTTATTATCGAAACTTTTGTAATGTAATTTATTCCCCGAAATATACACCCAAATAAATCGTCTCCATGAATTACAATTAAGGCAGTGCATATGTAGATGTTTTTTGGTCATGATGTATTGAATCCTTTTTCAATTGTAGAAAAATGTATGTTTAAAATAACATTCTGTAACATACGAAAGAATAACGGGTAGTGTATCCCTCCGATCTTGTGAGAACTTAAGATCGTTGTTGATGTAAGAAATTGTTGAATTTATTAAAAATTTCTTAAGAGAGGGTTTATATGACATGGTAAAAAACTCCTTTACATTAAGATTATCGTCGAAAATTCCATATTATCGACAGAAAAACATAACAAACAAATTAAAGCAAATTCCTCGACACCATATGCTTATTACTGAAATGAGGTACAATAAACAAGAGTTCTGACGATCAAGCCGCGTACGAAAGCAATCATCAAGCCAAATTGATGTACGAAACAATCACTAACTTGTTGTTTTAATTAGTTTGTTAGTTATGTCACCATCACCAATGAAGCTTTACTAACTAAACCCTTACTGTGATAGCTGTTTAAAAGAAAACGCATGGTATTGATTAGTTTCATCTCTTCTTTCGTTCGTCGTTGACCAGAGGTAAACAAGAGAATATTGTATTATGCCCATTAATATTATTTTTCGTACTACGTTAAACAAATCTAAAACAAAACACAATTAGCAATTGATTAAAATATTTGCATACTACACAGGAATGTAACCATTTTCGTCTTGGCCTGCAGCTTTGTCAGTCATTCTTTCGAATATTAATTTAAAAAATTAACTATTTTCCTACGAAGTGACAAGCACTGCTAAGTCATACATAGTCAAAACAATTAATTATGGCCGCTAACAACGTAGCTCATTGTTGAGCAACTCCTCGATTTCTGATCCTTTTAGTTTAGGATGCGTCGAAATACATTGAAATTTAGACGAGGAGTACTTCAACCAAGGATATTTAACCTTCTTATCCATCATTTTGGGAACAGCCTTGATCACGTTTGCGATCCGCTGCACAATTGGCGCCAAGTACTTTACATTGTAGTGCGTGTAATGCTCCAGTGTTTTAGTCCAGATTATTGCACTCGTACCGTTTCCGCCGTTGGATGTTAGTGGAAACAGATACAACGATATGTACAACGCAGCTGCCGCAATCTGTAAAGGCACATACGATACACATGTACCTAGTATTCGGCAAGCAAATTTCATGGCAAAATGCGAACTTACCTCCGATGGTTTGTAATGCGCGGTACTGTAATCCACACTGGCAAGCTCAATAAGATACTTTGCCAGCACATGATTTACGTCCGACGCCTTCGCTGCCTTCGAAAACCGACGCAGGAAATGGGTTGGAAGAGGTTTTCCCAGATTGAAGTCCAACGTTCTCACCATTTCCTTTTCCATCTCGAGAATCTGATACTTCTGGTATGTGTCGTCGGTTATGTACACAAAATCTTGTATCTCTGGTGGAAACAGTTCCTCGTATTTGGATGCAATGAACATCGCCGTCACGCCTACCAGCTGTAGCTTCTTCTTCGGAACAGTTTTCATCGTCTGCAAAACGCAAAACAAACGCAAACAAAAGATGTTTTAATTTCACGTCATTAGACTATAGACCAGTTGGCACATACCTGCAGATAACGGTCGATGAGCGACACAGTCATGTGGTAAGTGTCGATGTCCAGTTTGAACTGATAATGCACTTCATTGATCCAATCGATCAGAATCGTTCGCATCTTATGTGTAATCTGCGTATGAATAATGCGTTAAATATACCCACACCTCTTGTCATAACACCTCTTATTTACACACGACTTACCTCTTTATGACCATCCAAGAAGTTCTCGCACAGCGCATATCCTGGCCTGCTCTCTAGCTCGTTCAAATAGTTGTAAATGTCGTTCACGTACTCCGCCACCAACATCGGATTCCAGCCATCATTCGCATCGATGTTTTCGATGTTTTCCAACAGCTTTTGCGAATGGGCCTCCACTCTTTCGGGTTTCTGCACAGACACATATGAATTTATATCTCATTGACCTTCGACTTCCCATACATTCGAATACGTACCTTAGAGATTGATACTATTTCATGTTCGTCCGATGATGAGGTGCCGCTGCTAGGAGCGCTTTTCGGTTGAGCCTTACGATTTTGCTTCGCCAATGTCCGCAGCGACAGCTGACTGTCTTCACGCTTTAACGCTACATGCTTTACCTCGTTTCCTTTGTTCAGTTGGACGTGCACCTTTACAGCATCCGCATTGGCAGTCGGTTTAGGCTCTACCGCAACCTTTTGCGAATCGGATCGGGTGACTACTTTTTTGGGAACAACTGCCGCCGCAGCAGTATCCGCCTTTCGCCATCGAGTGTCCACGCGTGGCTTAATATTCTTCAGCGTCGGGTTGGCATTCTTCAGCGCAGCTCCCTTCTCCACACCTTTGCCGAGCAGGTCCTGGGAAGCATTGCGCAGCACCTTGTTGCCAAGCTCTCCCAACACAGGGCGTCTGGCAGCAACCACTTTCTTCATTCCACCTTCATGCAGGTTTCCTGCTACCTGGTTCTGAACGACAAAAGGGAACAATCAACAACAGATGTACTCATAGATCTCTTTGCAAATACTTTCTTCTAGAAGGACT
>KB667332.1:0-45325 GCA_000349065.1 Anopheles quadriannulatus
GGGGGGGGGGGGGAATGAATCAAGTGCGGGCGGTTGTTTGTGGAAAACCATCACAAAAGGAAAAATTTTCATCGTACTCTGACGCGCTACCCTGCCCCCCCCCCCAACCCCCTCAACGCTCGTCCTTTTTCATAAACCAAGATTTTTTGCTCCTCCCGTGCGCTTCGACCCCGGTCGTCGGAAGGCAGTGGAATGATGCCGGGCTGGAGCGAGTGGTGGCAAGGTTGCCATGTTTCACTTTTCTGCAGCACTCCCGGCGCTCCAACAGTTTCACCCCAGCGGAAAGGATGGCTTGAATCATCTACCGAGCCGTTCGCCAACGTCTGCCTTCACCGCGTCGGAGTGTTTTCCGGAGCTTTCTTACACCAATTACCCTCAGTTGCGTGGCGCTCTTCTTCAGCCCTTCGACCGGGCCATCCAAATGGTTTCGGGCGCTGTCGCATTCATCATACCGTGGTGTGTCTTTTACGGATTTTTGCTTCCCGTGCCGCGCCGCCGTGCTGGAAGGGACGGGAAAATAAACTCTTGAAACGATGCTCAGTTCCGTTCCAGCAAAAGTGAAGAGAAACAAGAAGATATGGAAGGTAGGAGAGGGGGAGGGGGGGGGGGGGGAGATGTATTGCACCGAACGCTCACTCTCGTGTTTTGTGTGTGTGTGTGTGTGTGCCATGGTAAGCGAGCAACATAACATCGCCAGCAAAAGGGGAGAAAATACACAAAAAGCTTACGAAAAAGTATACCAATGCTTCGGATAAGAAAGTAACACACTTACAACACACCACCAAATCGCACACACACACACATACAAACCACGATGTACGTGCATTTGGAGGGCTTAGAGACGCTCGGGCATGGATGATCTTTTTCCATAAGGCTTACCTACCACCGAGTAAGAAAATCGCACAAACATTCTGTCTGTGTCTCTGCCTCCCGAGAGCACGGAAGGAGAAAGTCGAATCTGATGTTTTTATTTTCCGCTTTTTCTTCCTCCCTCCCCCCTTCGATCAGAATTCTAAAGCAGCAATCGCACTCGAGCACATCCGAGGAAGGGATGATAAAGCGAAAGCGTTCGTTTTTCTATTCCCCGACTCTATTCTTTTGTGCTGTGAATTGCAATGCTTAGATTAAGCTACCATACACGCGCGTCATGCAGGCTTACCGAAAGTAGCTAAAGGCTACAAGGCAGACAGGATTATGGCGTGTTTGCAATTGAGTAGATAAGTAGCGAAAGTTGTTTTGCTATTTATAGTTTGGCCGATGTTAGTCGGTTACTGTTTCGGCATCTTGTACGTTTAATTATTATTTTTTTTAGCTATTGCTCATGCTTTTTATAGTTGAATAGTGTGAAATAGTGCGTGTAAAACAAATGGATAACGAAATATAAAAGCTCTATAGGAGTTTTTCTTTGCATGACTCCTCAATCGTTTTCTGCTACATTGTGCCCAGCAGCTTTTAGATTAGTGATGGATAAGGTTGGTAAAAATCCTGAGTCGACTCTGATCCGACTACGAAAATTTTGGAACCAACTTCGGAAGGTCGGTCCTTCCAGCATCGTTCCGAGTCGGAGTCGTCCGGAGTTAAGGATACTGTCGCAATGCATTGCTATCGTTGCCAAGTTATTTTTAGAAATAAACGCAAGCTGCCGAAGTGCACACGCAATGCAAAAGAAAAAAAAACTAAACGAAATTAAATGCCGGTCCAACACTGCGGGCGATTCCGACTCCAGATGACTCTGACTTCGATTCCGGACGACTTTGGACAACTCCGGAAGACTTCGACTCGGGGTGGAACTAGTGGTTCCAGTTTAGCAGGAGTCTGAACCGGACCAACAATACAGGGTTTTCCAGGGGTTCTCATAGTTGTGGGGCACTTCCTGGACTCTTTCCTATTGGAAGTGAGCTTCATATGTTGTAAATTCGAATCTATGGCACCCTTTTTGGACAGGCTCATTGGAAATTCCTGTTGGATTTGTCCAACAAGGGTGCTAGAGAGTCCAATTCCCATTACAACAAGTTCATTTCATGTAAGGAAGAGTAAAGTTTCCCACAGCTATGAGAACTCCTGGAAAACCCTGCAACCGGAGTCGGATCGAAGTCATAAGTATGTTCCAGAGAGCACATCACTATTTTAGACTGTCCTCGTACATCAATTTCTGTAAAAATGCATTACACTCCCTCCAACTGATTATATCCTTAGGGAGTTAGTATTTTCCTTCCTTCTCAACTTAATTTAAATCAACCTGTGCTATAGTCCTTCCCACAATTACTTTTGCTCTATCCCAATTGCACTACTTTACGGTGATTTTAATATTCCTTTAACAGTACTGAACAGTTCGTTTGTTGTTCATTCGGGAGAAAATAAAACAAGAAAAACAAAGAAAAAAAACTGTTTTCCGCTAACTTTACCAACATCAGAATAGGAAGGAAGCGAATTGTTAAATAAATTTCATTATCAAGAAAGCGGAACGTCGCCTGGCGAGGAGCTTGCTAGGAAAACAAATTTCACGGCATCCCAGCGCTCGCACCCCTGGCCATAGCCAGTGCCGCCATTCTTCTCCTTGAGCTGGATAAAAAGTGCCGCCCTGGATTAGTTATTGCCCTTGCTGTGGCTTTTCTTCCACATTGTTTAACATTGTAAACCTGTACAAAACAAGGCATCTTAGCAGCATAAAAAAACAGTGAAGAAAATGCACGTACTTTCCCCTCCCAAGCCTTGTGCTTCCTCTCCTCTACTGCTCGATTTTATTCAACCGCATAACCGAACGGCAGGGAAAGCTGCAAATAAGAACAAAACAGAATGTTCATTACCATGTTCTGTGTAATATTTGCAAACAAACACGACACCGGGAGGTTAGGTGTAAAATTGGCAAAATGGTTATGGAACTAGTCGGAGAGGGGGAGGAGGAGAGGGGGGGACAATGGAAAGCGAAAAAGGTAAATACATTTTCGAGAAAGCAGTCGGCAACCGTTGGGACCATCCGTCAACTTTGCGCACAAATCCTCCGGATGCTTTATTCCGCGAAAGGTGAGATAATAAATCCCGAGATGAATAAAAGAAAACAAACGAACCCTGCTGTTTAGGGGGTGGGGGGTGGAAGTGGAGTCTTCTTACCGGCTCTATGACCAATGTTGAATGTTCTTTTTTTATGCTGCACACTTTTGCTAGGTCGCTCCATCACTGTGGTCGCTATCGTTCATTCCCGCTCGCCTTTCCTGCGTTGATGGTGGTTTGGGTCACTCTTGTAAAAAAAGGAAGATCGCTGTAAAAACAACCGTGCGAAGCCGCATCACGGCAAGTGGCGAAAGGACACACACACACACAATGCCCTCACCGCGCTCATGATGTTCGCGTCCGCGGATGGGTAACCAGCGGCAGCTTATCGTTCTGAGCTACTGTAGAGAGAGAGTGAGCTGGGTTTCCCTTCGCGCCCTTCTGCGCTTTTGTGCGGGATTTTGTGTCCCTTTTCCCTCCCTCTCCTCACCCCCTCGTCCCGCGGTAAACCATCGGGTAAAACGCGCCCGTTATCCGCCGCACGTTTGCATGAGCATGTGATGTATGAGTGAGCGAGTGCAGGAAGAGAGGAGCATTATCAGGGATGGCAGCGAAAGCGACAAGAACGAGAACGAGAATGTAAGCCAACAGCAGCAGCAACAGCAAACAAAACAACTGGGGACAAGGGGAGGAAAAAAAGACACAGCAAAAACGATCGAGGGAAAACTCACTCAACGAACCACCTTGTTTTCATTTCTGCTCCCGTTTCCCTCCCCCCCCCCCCCCCTCTAGTGCCGTTTCGGTGGGCGCAAAAAACCGTTCGACTTTTCCACGGATTTCCACGGCTCGTTCGTTCGTGTGTTTGTTGCTGTTTTTTTGTTCGTTCTTTTCCTGCTTTTTTTGTGTGCGCTCATATTTGATTTTCTTCCTTCTGTGTGTCGTCTCCCGTCCCCCCGGTGGCAGTCCACACAGGAGGAGGGGTGTGGTTGCTGTAACGACTGCTTCGGTCGGCCGGAACGGAAAAAAATGAAAACGAATGAAGGGCGCGCGGCAGGGCAGAAGCCAAGGGGAATTGGGATAGTGGGTGGCTTTTCGTAATGAATTCTATCCTCCTGTGTCTGTTCCACCCGCCGACCCATACCCGCCCCCAGCCACAGCCCGGTTGATCCAATTGCTAACGTGATGGTATTCACGTTGCGCTGTCCTTTATTTTCCACTCTTCTGTGTTGCTGTATCTCGCTCTCGCTCCCGTTCAAATCCCGGCTCAAGCCACCACAATTTTCTCCCCCCCCCCTCTCTTTCTCTCTTTTCATCTGCTGATCCCACTCGGGTTTTTTTCGCCCTCACCCTTCCCCCTCAACCCCGCTGCTAGCTACAAGCTTTTATTTTACCGCTTCCGTTGATACGCACCAGCATTTCTGTCGCCCAAGGACATGCCTACGGTGAGCGGGTGGCGGTGGGGTTGGTTTGGTGAGCGTTTGAGGGTCGGTGGTTCCGTCCTACAAATAACCATCACGTTTATCCAACCATCACCTTTCGCTCGGGTCGCAGGAACAAACACGACGAACCTTTGCTTCCGTGTTTTCCCTCCTCCTTCTCTTCCTCCGCCCTCCCCGTCCGGCGACAGCACCAGCCTGCTGTGGGTGTGGTGTGGGTGGTTGGATAATTGAGAACCATTGGATAAAAGGGACCTTCGAAACGGGAAGGTAGCGGCGCAATGCAGGGAGGAAAGTAATCCACCCACCGCCACCGCCACCGCCACAACCATTCTGCCCAGCCTCATTCCCACAATTACCTCGCTCCTCCGTGTACACCCTCTCGCCATGTCCTCTTATTCCGTAAGTCTTCATCTGTTGCCTTGTGTTTTCCTAACTTTTCCACCATTGCCCTGAGGGGAGAGGGGGAGGGGTTCGATGGGGCGGCGGGTGGCATACTGAATGGAGGTTGGTGGTTCTCGACACCAGCGCGAAACCTACCTTTCTCTTCTTTATCCTTCCCCGCCTTACCTCACCTCACTACTCTTCCTATTCCCCTCTTTTATGGAATTCTCTTTCACTATGTTTTTCCTGAATTATTTTCCACCCCTGCTGGAGGGTGTGGGCTGGTGGGTGGGTGGGTTGGGCAACTCAACCGCTGTTTTCTGCCCACAAGGGAGTGAAACGCTGTTTGGTTGGCGGAAGGGAAACAGAGGGAAAGCAACCACTTTCCGCCGCCGCTGCCGACGCAGCCGCCGCCTCCTCCCCGCTTCAATTATGGTTTGCATCCTGTTCCCCCACACTCATGCGCTCTCTTTCCCTCTCTCTCTTTCTCTCCATCTCTCTCGCTCTCTCTCTCTCTGTCACACAATTGAGTCAACGTGCGTCGGGGCGAGATTTGGCCCCGGGGCAGGGCAGGGACTAATGCTGCTGCCGCCGCCCGCCGGTTGTTTTCGTACTTTCTCCCTTGCACTCTAATTGCACGTGACAGGGTATCTCTTTTCTGCTGCACTGATACTTCCACTCGCCCCCCTACTTGCCTACTTCCTACCCCCTGCTGCTGCTGCTGACTGCTTTAGTGTAAATATAAGCCCCCTATATCCATTTTTTTTTCTTCTTTTCCATTTGCTCTCCCACCCCACCACACTTGTTATTGCGAGTGTGCCGCCCGGGGGATGGATTCGAAAAGCGTGGGGATCGGGCAAAAGGAAAGGACGATGGAAACTTCATCAGGAAACTTTTCGTATACTTTTTCTCACCTTCATCAACGGTAACATGAAGTGTGACTACTGCCTCTGCCTCTGCCATCCTCTCCTTCCAGCAATCTTCTGGAGCAGTTTTCGGGCTGGATGGGGAAAGAGAAGGGCGATGCGAAGGGAAGAAAATATGTGGAAAAACGAAGAAAAACCAGGAAATGGCTGTAGCTCAAATCGTGCCGAGAGATGGATGGTTTTCCCTGGATCGGAAGGGGGAGGGGGTGTGTAGGGGTGGGGAAGAAAGCAAGGAGCAAGAACAGTGGAACAGGGCAAGGGAATTCAACACCGACAATCTAGCTAGCTTGCTCGTGAAATGAGCTGTAGAGAGGTAAGGGCGAGATATGGTGCGATGGTGGTGGCGGTGTGCGGTGGTGTGCGGTGGTGTGCGGTGGTCGCATTGTAATGGAGCGGGCAAATGGTTGGAAAAATGGAACTCTCTCTCTCTCGCTCTCCCTCTCCTTGCGGACGCCCTGCCAGTTCCGCACAGCACATTTACTCAACCGTGTACTTGGTAAGGACTTGGCCGTCGTCGTTGTCGTCGTCGTTGTCGTGGTTGCAGTGGTGATGGTGGTGATGGTGGTGGTGCGAAGGTGAGTTACGCGCTCGGAATGCAGTACCGGATGAAGTGAGTACCACAGTGAGGGTAGTGAGCTTGGTGTAGTGAATTATGGTGAGCGTGCGAAAACGAGTAGCCGTAAATATACCTTCTCGGTGGCAGGACGATGCGCTCTCGGCCATGCTTGAGCTGTTGTTCGGGGGGTTTTTTTTTGGCAATCTGTATTTTATTTACTCGGATGAATTTCATTAGCTTTGTCTTGCATGAACTCACTCGTGTGAGCATAGACTGAAGGAAGGAAAGGAGTAACATTTAAACGGAAATTTATGTAGCTTTGTTTGTTCAACCACGACGCGAGGGTTAATTGTGGATGCATTATCAAGATCCCTGCAATTACTACATCAATAGACGTTGTGTTAGGTATTGTAAGTCCTACGATCAAACTTCAATTGCTTATTTTGAGCCGCAAACAAATCAATCACGATACAGTGTGTGAGAATACAGAATTTTCCTTATACATTCAGATGAATAACTAATCTTGTTTAATGCAAAAACATGGAAGACCGTTGACTTAAGAAAACGTGAAAAACGTTCCTTCTTCCGTTGCCGCTGCTGTTGCTGTTGCTCTCAATTACCGAAAACAACACGGCATTACAAGCGCGTGCAGAAGGAGCGTGTTTTTCCCCCTTGTGGGCGAGATTTTTATATCCTTTGTCTTACTTTCTGCGACGGAGAAGAAAGTACACGGAGAAAATGCTAATAGGCTGACGAGATGAAGCGAATGAAGTGTAGTGAATGGAGTGTGTGAGGGAGTAGCAAAGGGGGTGGAAGATCTAATTTCATTTCCCCTCGGGAACGGTTGCTATTGCTGCTGCTTGCTGCTGCTGCTGTTGCACTGTTTTCTTCACCCATCCCTCTCAAGCCCTCTCCGTCTGCCTCCCCACGACACCGCTTTACGGATCAAAGCCATCCGATCTTTTTACATTTATTTAATTCCTTTGCCCCAGTGGTGGCTGGCCGCGGGGGGTGTATTGCAGTGGTGAAGGGTGGTGAAGGTTTGTTTGCTGTTTAGCTTATTCTTTCACTTTTCTTCGGTCGAAATTACAGGGCCAGTTGTTACACACAGCACAGCTCCCAGCGCGACGGCGTTAGCTTCTCGTTCCTTTTTTTTGACCCCCCCCCCCCCTCTCTACGCTTTCGGTGCTTCCCCCATCCCGGAATGGTTAGTTCGCATTGTGTGTTGCCTCGAAGGAGGGAGGTGTAGTTGGACTGTGGGTTGGGTATTGTGTTGGGCTTCGTTGGGCAAAAATTCCCCCGAGGAGATCGTTGTCACTTTTGCTTAAATGAGCGAGCGAAAAACGAGGAAAAGTTTAATTTGTTTTCCTTTCGCCCATCCCCCTCTCCCCCAACGCAGCTGCTTCTCGTCCTGTCGTCGTCCTTTGGTTTGCGTTCGTAAAACAACAGACACACTCCGGCACGGGTGGTCCCCGTTGAAGCAGGGTTTAGCCAAATTCTACCCCAGCGCTCGATTGGGATCTTTTTGCATCGTAAATTCAACCAAAGACAGCCTAGGGAAGGGCGGGGGGAGCGGGTGAAAGTGGAGTGCGCTGTAGCAAAGGGGGCAGAAGATAAGGAAAACACACACCGGTTTCGCGTGAAGTTTGGTAAATAGAAAAGAAATGTCTGTTGCGGAAGGCCACAACGGTAGGGGGAGATGGGACGGGAGAGATAATTAGATATCTATAATTAATAATGTTCACGCTCCCGGATGACTGCCATGCTTTGGTGTTTAATTGGGTCGAGGCTGGTAATGCTGGAGTATATCGGTGAGACAGAGAGAGATAGAGAGAGAGAAAGAGGTGATGTGACATGATGGAATCATTTTAGCTTGTTATGGGAGAGAAAATGTGCTAACGTTTGGAAGAATTATGCTCTGATTTGTGTGTGGATTTTTATTTGAAATATTTTTCATATCTTTTCCAGCTTTATATTTTGCTCAAAATATTCTGTATATGTTAGTTTGTGATTGTGTCTGAGTGAAAATTAATTTCCACTGATTAGTTTTACCATATCATCTCAACACCTTACACACAACCGACCGCACATGTTTCTAATTTAAATTCCTCCCTCCTACGTAAGCTATTTATTCCCCTCTAATCCCAGTGTTACCGATTGTGGAAACGATAAAACGATGGGTGGTAGTTGCTAATCGTGCACCTTTTCAAACCTGTTGCCCGGCCTGCTGCAGGCTATTAAAACACTCCTCCGCCACTTCCACTTTGTTGTTGAATAGGAAGAATAAAAAGGCTCCCCCCTCAAGAGATTGGAAAAAGCACTGAAATATATGTATAGGACAAACAGCAGTGATTGTATTGCGCTTCAATTGTACCCATTAAACATACAAACTGTGGTGAAACTTACCGCCATCGACTGTGGACCGTCCTGCAGAAAGCAAAGCAATTTATATGTGTGTGATGGTTAAAAAGTACTGTTTTTCCCACCCGCCCCGAAAAACGCAATCGGTGACCGGCGGCTTTGATGCAAATGGAGCGTAACTTTTGCGTGTTTCCATTTGCTCTCTGCAAACCGCCGGCGACCGGCGAAGGGAAAAGCATAGCGGAAAAGGTGGCGGGGCGGTAATGGACGGTGATCGAGTAGGAAAGTCAAAGTTTGCGCATACGCTTGAGCTGTTTGTTATCCACTTTATTTATTCAATATAACGGTCCACACACGCCACCCACCCCCTCCCTCTCTCCCCCTTTCTCGCAAACCGGTAAGTGGTGGAAGCACACTTCATTTATAATGATGTATTTATTTATGGAATAATGACAACAATCAGCTCCACACAGCGCTTTCTCGCACGAGTAGTGCTGCAGGATGATCTCTGCTTTCACCGAACGAACAGAAGAGAAAAAATATGGACAAATGTGGCACAGCACGGTGATGTGGCGGCCATTGATGGTGGGGGTGGGGTGGGTGTAGTACGATTTATTGTTCGCGTGTTTGACACACGTACGCGACTATGTGGCGGCACACTAACAGAGTAAAATTGCCAACCACACACACACACACACACGCACACGTACGGCTCCATACACCACACATCGGCAGGGGAGCAGCATCATTATCTTCATCAATAAACCAGCTCATGTGTTGCAAATTGTTCGACAAACGGAAATGAACGGAATGGGCAGACCGGATATTATTGAAATGTGTGCGAGATACACACACGCACACGCACTGGTTGGACACGGGTGTGTACTGGTGGTGGGGCTGGTGCTGCGTAGGTTAGCAGTGGTAAATATGCGCTCATTATGCGAGTCAATAAGCCAACGCTTGTTGATGTGTGTATGTGGTGGAAGCGGGCGAACAACGGTGGTGGTTTGGGACGGCTGGCGCGCGTACTTGCCAAAACCGAACCGAATGCCACAACTTTGCGGCTTATGATGCCATTTCGTTGCCCATTCACACTTGCCCTCTTGCGGAGGAGGCGCCGCCAACCCCTGCGGCCACCACCACCCTCACTGCGATTAACATGGGAAATTCATTTTGTGTCCCGGGTACAGCTCTCTACACCCTTTCTCTATCACACTATCGCACGGCTGGATGGAGAAGAGAGGAGTCAAGCATGATGTGTGTTTGTGTGTGTTTGCTCGTTCATCCCGTGCGGCTGCCTGGGCCGTATTGTACACGTTTCGCGGCTGATGTTAAACATTAAATATAACATGTAATTACCAATTAATTAAAACAAACCGATGTGATAATGCGAGGAAGCCGCGCGTGGGGAGGTGGTGTATCGGGCGTGTTAAAAGTTGGCATCGACACGGTCTGGAGGGAGCTTGTCGAAACGTTTGAGAGATGGACTGTTTTTGGGTTTTTGTTCCTTTGATTTGCTCGTTTAGATAAAACTATTTTCCTGCACATTATGATTGTTTATTGCATGAATTATGTTAAAAATGCCTCAATTCTACTGCACTTATGGTCGAAAGTCGTTTCATGAAATATGACTGGTTTAGCGATTGAAATGTATAACATATTTTACAAACTCCTTTTTTATGTATTAATTGTTCGGATTCCTATATATCGTACGAATATTATACTCCCATCCATGATAATTATTTCAGGCCGTGATTGAAACACAACACCCGCATGGCACTACGATCCATTCAGTGGTCGTACAATATTTATTGATCAATGGTTTCCATTCTCATCCCCCCCCCCCCCCCCCCTATTCACTCCCTTTTCGATTGCGGGCGATTTTCCTGTCGCCAATATGGTACACGCCACCATGCGTCTCCATCGAGATCCGGCCGCCCCCTTGATCGGTCCGTCCCGTATGTCAGTGTGTGAATTGACCTAACGCCAACATGAATCGCTGAATTGAATTAATTTCAAAAGGCCCTTCCCGTTTCTCCTTTCCTGTCCGTTCCTGTCTGCTTTGCTTCTGTATTCTACCGTCGCGTGTGGGGATAGGTAACCGATATCCCCCCTCCCTCCATCCCTCTCAGCACATGTGGCGCTGGCGAAAGAAGATAATGATTATGTGCTGAAACGGTACGCGGCGAAGCGCCTCCGTAGGCGACAGTGCACAGTGCACTAGGGGTGGGGCGCTGGAGGAAGGTTGATAAATACGAATTATCCTCCCGTCGGTTAATTGGGTCCGATCATAAATAGTTGTATCAATTAAAACAATTTGATTTATAATTATCATTTGTACCGCGTGTGTGTGTTATGCTGTGTGCGGTGGTGCAATGGAGCACAGATTTGCTCTATGTGGCTGAACACAATGTGAAGCCCAAAGGGAGAGGGAGAGCAGGACGCAACGTTGTGTGAGTTTAATTATTTTTCCACCGCGAGGGATTCATCGCGCGACAGTGGGACTGGTAGGGAAGGCAAACAGCGCCTACCTTTGATTGTGTGGATTATTATAATGGCTTTTGGGGTGTTTTTTGTTCATCATTTTTCATCTTGTGCAGGTTGATGATGGGTTAAGCAGCCTATTGATGAAACACGTTGATTGATTGATTGCGAGAACACTCACTCAATGTCGGAGGCTGTTTTCTGAGAATGGCTGATTGCAAAACAGTAGTTTGATATATTTATTAATATTACATGTTAAAGATGTACTTCATTTTACAGTTCCTTAAACTTGTTTTTATGGTTTAAGCTCTTTAGAATTATGATTCCTTATATTATCCTTTTGTTAGCTGGGACGTGCCGGTAAACTTGCTATTTAATCGTTTTTTTATAGTCCTGTCGGATTTCTTTCACTCTCCACAACACGATGCAGTGGCTGGTGTTAATATTTTTGTTTCAAATGTTTTTGCTTTTCTATCATTCTCATTGTACGTGTGTGTGTGAATATTTTACTGCAATAATTTGCTACCACAAGCGCGCGTCGCTCCTCTGCTTGCCGTTTGCTCTTTTGTTCAAATAATTGTTTTTGCCTTCATTTGACACATTCAATTGGATTTTAAGCTTCGCGTGTTTTTTTGTTTTGGCTTCTTTTGCTAGTGCCACTTTTTTGTGGCCACTCGTAAAGCCATTCAACTGACTAAAATACACAAAGCAGCATCAAAAATGTATCGCATTTCGCTTGGACCACGGCCGCCGAGGGGGGCTCCATGGCGGCACCCGAAAAACAGATAAATAAAATTATTAACCGGGTGTTGGGCGCATCAGAATTGCTACCCGTATTCAAACAACAGCAAAAAAAAAACAACACACTAGAAGTTGTTATATTGATGAGCGCATTCCAGCCGCACCGAATACGTAGAATGGTGGGTGTAGAGAGAGAAAAAAACATACAGCGAAAACACAACATGACAGCAGAACAAATAAATAAACACACTTGGGGTATTATTTTTGTTCGGTAGATGGATTCTCCCATACCTTTTCTGCACATACATCTCCCGATTGAAATGCAATTGCACGAGTTGAACGTGAATCCTCGCCAATTGCCCGCGCTGCTCCATGCTTGCCCCGGGCCTCTCGCCGTAACAACGCGTGTGTGCTGCATTTTACTCTTGTCCATTATTATTATTGTAAAAAAATGATGCTCAATGCATTGAATGCAGATGAGGAGGAATGCGTTTTTTGTATTGTTTTTGTTTGCTTTTAGGTTTTTTTGGGTAATGTCTCATTCGCTATGTGTGTGCGAGTGTGTGTGTGCACGGAGGAATTGATTCAGTTCACTGCTTATCAACTATGCGCAGCATGTGTGGCAAATTTAATTTTTAACTGTAGCCAAATCGAATCCATTTGCGCTCTAAGCGTGCTTTTTGCGAAACCACTCTTCACACACACACCCTCAGATGCATGTATGCATGTATACAACAACAAACACGCAATCGTGCAGAGTGGTTATGAAAATGGACAAAAACCGACCTGTATCGAAACATTCGGCCAATTGACAGAGTGGAAAATAAAAGTGCATACCCCAACCACCCACCTGCACCGGCAATATACGGGGTACATTGAAATGCATAGCTTTTTACTTTATCTCTCTTCACACGGCCCGTATTCATCATTTGCTGCCGATGTTTTTGACGGTGGATTATGTCACTGTTTGATTCTGCACTCGAATGCGATAAATATCTCATGGCCCTAAATCGCTACACCGGACACGGATATTGTGTTTCGTTTAGATTTTCCGTTCATTTTTTTTCACTGTCTGCTTCCAACTGGAAGCATCGAATTGGAATTGTAGCGATACACAGGGTGAGGTGGACAAAAAATGTTTGCTTTGGAAATTTAATTTATATTTACTTTGAAGAATGATAACCTTTTTTATTGGAATCAGTAGTGAAATGTGTTTAGCAATTGTAAAAGTATAACAATTCCGTGGTGATAGTTAGTCGGTTGACAAGAAACAACGCATTAGAAGATGTTAACCATACACAAGCAGTGCATTTTTACATAAATTTAAAGTATTTGCAGATCGTTTGAATTCACTGTGCCTCGTTGGAAAACAAACTCAACCTCAGCTCGGGAGTGATTTATGTATTCTTCAACCTGTAGTGCGTACTGTGTAGCGTTCTGTGGCATCGTCTCATGACTACACAGCACTTGTGGAATCGTTCTATCACAGTGAACATTCCAACATTCCTCGTCCCGTCCGCACCTAATCCTAATTCCTAAATTTCCGCAAAACCGCAACGGGGCTTACCTTTTGGAAAGGAGGCTCCATCACCCCGCAGCCCGCGTGAGCGTGAGAGTAAAGCTTTTTCCCACACAAAAACACGAAAAAGGACTAACTTTTACCGTCTGTCTGTCTGTGTTGGGTTCGGGTCGCGCGTGTATGTGGACAGTGAAATAGTTCATCCATCGGATACTTGCCAAGGCTCCAATGTCGGAAGTGATATGTTTTTCTCCCCACTGCCCAACCAGCTGGGCCTTTAGTTTCCTCCCTACTACCCCGGGCAAGCATGGTAAGAGGTTGTTTCAAAACATTCAGAAAACATCTGGAAAGAGTAAGAGAGAGAGATAGAGAGAGAGAGAGAAAGAGAGAGAGAGAGAGAGAGAGAGAGACAGAGAGGGATAAAGAGAACGGCGCAGAGTGTGGTAGAAAGAGGAAAGAAATCGAAAATGGCTATCCTGGGCCGATAGCGCCAAACACTGTCGAGGAGATACGGCCATGATGCCTGGAGCCCCACCATCCGCAAAAGTGCGGGGCATTGGATGCGGTGAGAAAAGCGGGTTTGCTTTAGAGAGGCTTTTCAAAATACGCTTCACATATGTGTGTGTGTGTGTGTGTGATGCTCGAGAATGATGCTGGAGAAATGCAGGAACTGATTCGTCTGATGGCTTTCCGTGTGTACACTCTTTGGCTCCCCCCAGAACGAAGGACGTTGTGGTGGAAGCCCCGTCGCGGTGATAGCAGTGGACTTGGGCAAGGGCGTGTGCCCGTTGTGCCGAACAGAATGTGGGGGATGCTCATGGGAAGTGTTTTGAAATGTCGTTGTTCCCTTTGCCCCGGGTGGCCGGACAAAGCTCCATTCAAGCACGGAAGCTGAAACACGTGCTACCGGTCGGTCGGTTGGCTTGTTTGCTGCGCACCGGCAGCTTCTTGCCTCGGGGACTTTTCCGGTAAACAGTGAACACAACAAAGGGATGGAAGGGAGGAGGGAGTGTACGATGCCTGCAAATGTTTGTTGCACTTGACATAAAGCTGACCAAAGAGGCATCAGTTCATTCGATCCTTGTGTCGCTTGAAAATTTCATCCTCTCACTGTTTGCATGTGTGTCTATCCTGTGTGTGCGTGTGTGTGAGACAGAGAGGGGAGAGAGTGTTTCGCTTTGCTACCAGAGCTTTGAACAAACGGTACGATGTGATGTAGCTGATGTTGGTTTTCATGATCATTTGCTCCTGCCTTCTTTCCATCCAACCTCCAACCAACTGGAACAATGGCGATGCTATGGCCAGATTGAGCCCGTTTCCTTTCCTTTTACCTTTCAAGCTAATACAATAACGCGTTCGTTGCCTATCACGCACAAAAAAGGCAAAAAAGCCCGACACGTAAAGTGCACCTAACGCGTGCTACTAAAAAAAAGTGCTACATACTGTACATCATCCCGCATATGGTGTTTTAAATAACATAGAAACAACAAAAAAGGCATTGAACTGTAACAGGCTTTCAGCAGAGCGGGCAAACACTTCAGTGTTCCGTGATGTGTAGGGTAGCTGTTTCAAGTCGAATGCATCGATGTGTGTTGAGAACCGTTTACAGCAATCTCTTCGGTATGCCCTTTGATCAATATTTTTTGCACTTTGGTAGCAGTTATCGTGATCTTACCCTATGAATTTGTCCCCTTTGCAGTGCGTAAGTTGATCACAAAAGCCACAGCTACAGTAGATTTCTCTTGTTTTGCTCTGTAAATATGGTGAGTGTAGTTAACACAATGCTATTTTCAATTGATCTACAGCTGACTAAACATATCACAGACTTCATTGTAATATTTTTTTATAGTCAAGTAGAATCTAACCAAGATGCATGAGCTGTTAAAAACTCAAATACGGTAGGCATTTGTTAATTCTTTAGGCTTGCTTATTTTTTATTTTGTTTAATCATTCAGTTTTTTTATGATCTCTGACAGAAAAGTATTCAACTGTTGTTTGTTGAATGTTTGAATTTGAAACGTTTTTTTTTTTGACAATGAAAAAAATGAACAAATGTTTTTGTAACCTTCCATTTACACAATTTATGATTGAAGTTAAAAAAATGTTATTTTTTGCCAATGAATGGCATTTTTTGTGTGTGCTTCTTGGGAGCAACGTAACCCTTTTTTTGCTGCTTTCCTTTGTGATTATAATATAATGCTTACGGATACACATTTCCGCTGAACGATTATTTAACGTCTGCCAGCAAGGCGACTACGCAATCATTAAATGTGCATCACGAAGGAAAGGGAACGAGGGAGTTACGGTGTATTGATGCCAAATAAAAAAGGGATAAAAATCATTCCCAACCTTTTCCCGCTGTCATCGCTGTGGAGAGCAGTCGAGGGGGAAGGGGGGTCGGATCCGTTTTACTGCTACAACAGATTCATCATTTGTTTCCCCATTATTACCGAGAATAGCCCAACTTCCTGTCAGTTTCAGCACAACTCATCACAATCATTCATTTGCACACGCTTTTTATACCATTATGATGATGCCGGCGCGTCCTTTCCACTCGCACAGCCCTTTTGGTTTTGTTTGTTTATTTATTTACTTTTGTGTGTGTGTGTGTGTGTGTATGTATGTGTATTGTTATTGCCGTTGACTGACCGCCTACGCATTTTTATTAACTTCTCTCTTTTGTAGTCCTTCTTTGGGGCGGTGTGAGAAGACCGTCCACCTTTGCGCCGCTCCCCGCTTTTATACTATCTCGCATTTTTGAAGGGATCAATCGATAGCAAAAGCGAACAGAAAAAAAAGATTAAGTAAGTGGTTGTGCAAGAAGGGCGAGCATGGGACAAACACAACAACAAAGAGCAGCAGCCTTCCATCATAATCATATCGTTTTTTTTCACCTTCTTCCTCTACCCTGCTGGTGCTGTTGGCTCCGGGCATTTTTGCATAGTGCTGCAGGGGGGGAGGGGGTCAAGGAGAAGGAAAGGGGACAGCAGCAAAAGATTATCTCTTCGCGTTGGTTTCTCTCCCGCGCAAACAGCCGCCTGAACAATGCTGCCAAAGGCCACGCGATGGGATGATACGCACCTTCCGTCCCCGTGTACTTCTTTTGCCCACTTTAGCTTCTCTCTCTCTCTCACACACACTCTCTCTCTCTCTCTCTTTGTCTTTCCCCCGCAAGCAGCAGTTCATTTCCTGTTAACGCGACGGTATAAAGGAGATGATTTTGCTTCGTGGTTTGAATGAAAACAGAGCGACGGCGCGTGCAAAAAAATAAGGGAAAAATGGAATCGCATGTTATTGTACGAGCGAACGAGAATGGAATGAGACACGAGGGTGCGGAAGAATGGATGAGCAACGCATCATCTTCATCATGAATTACGGATTCCAGAAACCCGTGGCCGGAATTCCGTGGGTAGGCCAAGCGGCGTCATCACGAACCGTTGCTTTGGAGGAAGTAAAAATTGCAAAGAGCAGACATCATCATCGTCATCGGCTCCATTCTCTTGACTTCTCTTTACCGCATCCCTTCCGGCATCGTCGTCGCTAAATCTCGTCGGCTTAGCCCATTCATCAACACCCAAAACCTATATCGCTACCGTGTACGCTCCCCGCTCCTGCACCAAAGTAGCGATGGGTTGTTGTGTGCGAAAGGCAACGGCGTACGTACGCGTACGCTCATCAACTTCAATCATTTGTCGTTCACTTTGGTGTTGCGTGAGTGCCTTTGTTCTTCCTGGGCTATGCGTGCTGAGCTGGGTGCGTGTGGTTGGTGGTCTGTATGTGGCGTTTTTCTTTCGATTTTAGCTCGTTTCAGCATTGCGAATGATGATGAGCCGTGGGCTTTACGCTTGAAAAATCTGAGCCAGGACAATTTGTTGGTGCTGGAATGAGGCCACACCGAGAGAGAGAGAGAGAGATAAAGGACCGAAAAAGCATCGCACGAAATGGGAGGGAAAATCGGATATGGCTTTTTTTTCTATTTACGCCTCCCCTCAAACTCATCATTCATCATAAGTCAGATCTAGCCAGGGAGGGGGATAAAGATGTGTGGCCCGGGGTTTGTTCGTTCTCTGCGCACTAGAGTATCGTGTCTAGAGTAAAAGGAACCACATTCGGCAATTCGAACGCTCCCCATTTCGAGTGATGCGTTTTGCTCCCAACTCACCGGGCACATCAAACCAACCCAACCCCTGCGGAAGTCATAAAGCCTAATTCAATCAAAGAAAATCCTTCCGGGAAAAAACGCTTCTTCAATAAACAACTCGTCCTCCCGCACTCGATGTCATCGGTCTGTCCCTTCTTCATGTGCAACGGAGCGGGCGCGGGCGGGGCTCTCTGTTTCGTTTTTCGATTAGAATCGATACCGATCTCTGCTACATAGGACCGGGCCGGGCTGTCGGGAGACGGACTCTATCGAAGCAATGATGGCTTAGGTGCCCATGATTCGTCCACTTCGTTGCCACTCAACTTCCACACTCCCCAGCCCCCCCGCGGGTCACCATAGTGTTAAATATAGTCAAGAGGTTCGGCCTTATTTTGGTACCGAACAACGGGATAGTAGGCGGAGGTGAAGTCTTCATCAAGCGAGAAGACTTTGCTCCCTCGCTGGTTCGATTTCAGCTTTTTTCTCTTGATACATTTTCTTGTTCATCTTCCATTCAATGTCTCGGCGGAAAATGATGCTGATTAAGAGGATGACAAGAATGAAACGTTTCTGTCGGCGCACTCCTCTCTCTCGGTCCCGCATCCGTACTCCGCCGGTTCAATAAAAAGCTTCTTCCTCTGCCTTCAAGATAAAAGCGATGAAGCCAAAATGGCTTCCCAAGCTTACCGAAGGCAAATGACAACAATGGTATGGTGGTCGATGACAGTACGGCGATGAAGCTTATAAATCGTGCTTTTTATTGATGATGGAAATCATCGAATAAGTTAACTCGCTGATTTCGTTATTGTGATTTCTTATTTGATTCGAACCCTAATTGCTGTCTTACTTGCATACCAAAGTGTGATGCTTAAAATCTTCTCTTTTACTTGCGTTTGGCTTCCCGTACAACTATTCATCACTAATTTCCTCAAAGTTGATCGACATTTTGGCTGAGCTGTCTGCGTTTGAATGGTGGCAAATCGTTTACAAAAGGCAATACCGACACACCTTTGGCAGGGGAAAAAAATCTACCCTCTCAGCAAACCTTTATTTTCCCCCACTTCGATCGATGCCCAGAACGTATGTGGCGCAGGGCCACAAATAGACCAAATCGTCACAAAAATCAAATCATGCCCTGGGATCGGATGATGATTCCCCTTTCCGAGGAGTTGTTGTCGTTGTTTGATATTAACGAAAATAAAATCGAACAAAATACAACCCCACAATACGAAACGGGTAAACGAAGTGGGGAGGGGGAGGGGATCAAGCGAATGATTCTCTGTTACCTCCCGCTCACCTCCCTATTCCGGGGAAGAAGTGAGAGGTGGATTCGAGAATTCGTGGACCGACTGTGCTCGAGAATGATTTTGTTCGTTTTATTTTTTTTCAATAAAGTCATGAGGTGGGGGTGCAGTTCGTCTCCTCCACACTACGTCCCAATCAACTCCGCCGCTCCATCGATATTGACGTTCGATTTGAGTTCGTTTCACCTTCTCCTTCCCGCTCAAATGTACTCACCAAAAATACCTTCTGCTATCGTGTTATGGATTCTGTTTGAACTTTTGGTTCAAATTTCCTCCCTCTTCCAGCGACGCCTTTTTACCATCAATATAACCACCACCGTTGTTTGGTTCGGCGTGTGTCTGTCGTCAGTAAGAAGGCGAAAAATTGAACAGTCACCCATGGGGAGATGAGAGAGAGAGAGAGAGAAGGACACAAGAATCGAATCGATTTTATGGCACACTATAAAGCTGTTTGCTGTTGTAACATTTTTCGGCGATTCTTCTTCTGTTTCCTTTCCTTTCCACATTTACCGCACAGCATCTTCTCGGTACAAGGTGAGGATGTTTTAAAAAATGATGAAGGATAAGGCGCTGCTCTGCCCCTCAAAGTTCGCCTTTCCAATCCTTGGAAGGATGGCAGCACTCTCAACCGCACAAGACAAAAAAAAACCGAGTCTTTCTTCGGTGGTGTGTTTGCTTCTGCCAAAATACGGGAGTTGGCGCAGGGGGTGCCGAAAATGACAAAGAAAAATCCATTCACTTGTCAACCGTTACGAGGGGAGCTTAACCCAAAATTCCAAAATCCGGCTGAATTCGTGAGACACATTCTGTTGGTTTGCACAGGACGACACCTCTTTCAAGAGTTTATCCCACAGCTCGGTCACCCTAACTGGACTTTAGTTGAATTTGCTAAGGGGAAACTTTTTTTTTTTCGCTCCATTCTTTTTGGTCTCCCGCGTCCTTCCGTCCTCCCCAAAAACGGTGCATCTAAAATTGGTTATCCAAAACCCCATGCATCAGGGTTATTCTCCAAACCATGGAAGGGCTAAAAATTTATCATTTTTCTATTGAACGAGAAGAAGGGTCGTAGAAGAAGAGGGTGGAAATCTTTTTGAGGAAGTAAATACCCTTTTCTTTTGGAGTTTTCTTCCAGCTTAAGGTGTGTGAGTGTGTGCAACAGTAGGGTTTGGTCGGTTAGGTGAAACATTCTTTTATTTCTCGTTTCTTGTTTTTCCGTCCTTCCGTTCGAATCCGTTTTGCGTTTCTCCGCCCATCGGGGCGCACCGGTTTATTCAACTGTGTGACTTCCGTTGCTGGTCGAGGAATAAGCCCTTTTTATGGTGCAATGTGTTAGATCCGGGAAAAAAGGGATGAGACGATGCCGCCCCACACCCGGGGTCACAAAACACAGTCGGGGTCCATATGCTCGTTACCGCACGGTTTACCTGGCGTCTCCATCCATTCACACCACGCGCGCGTGGTCTCTCTCTCTCCTCGAAGTAAGTCGACCAAAGTCGCAATATTTTATATACCTCTTTTTCCTGAGTCCCGTTTACGGTCAGATGGTTGTTTGTAGATTTGTGATCTCGATCGGAATGCCCTGCCAGTGGGCGAAGAGTGGACAGGATATTTCCAGAGTCAGTAAGAGAGGAAGGCAACGTAAAGTAAACCCCAGCTTGGCTGGGTAGAGCAGCAGGTTATGGGCCAGTGACGTTTAATATCGCTCACGGAAACCCTTCGATGAAATGCGGCCATCTGCACGCGCGGGGCTCAAGCTATAGCGAGAAGGTGCGGTGGTGTGGATTGAATAAAAAATAGAATTTAAGGCAGCATAATGGTTGATAAAACGAAAAGAGACTTATCTGCTCAACATCTTGAAGGGGAGGAATTTCAGCCGAATCTGTTTTCATCCGGTTTTTTTTTCTTTCCTCTGAGCTTCGAAGGATATTTTTCTTATTTTCTGTGCTGCTCCTTGCGTAGACAAACATCAGTCCGCTTTACCGGAGCAGCCGGACTAAGCGTGGTAATAATTTATTCAAAAGATTAGACGAACCTTTCCAGAGCGTTAGCAGCACACTTCACCAACTTTGTTTGATGCATTTTAACAGGAGGAGATGACTCTTGAGTCTGTGACGAATATTTGCGAATATATTTTGCTTCTTTTTTGCAGTAATAGGATTTAGGAAAGCAAAGAAGCTTGATCGCTTGCATTATAAAATCACACTTATTTGAAGTTTTATTTATTGTTTGTTTTTCCTCTTTCATTCTTTGCAGACCGAAATTGCCAAACGACTGAATGCCCTCATCGGCCAGCTGCTGCCATTCTTGGCAACGGAGCATCAGCAACAGATCGCCTCAGCCGTAGAGCGAGCGAAACAGGTCACAATGCCGGAACTGAACGCAATCATTGGTGTAAGTAGTCTTATTAGCAGACGCATTGAGGGTTAAAACTTGTATTCCTTCAAAAAGGCAATTCCGCCCCTACGTTTGCGTAGTGTACCGAATAGAGCGATTCAACAAAAAAAACACGCAGGGCCTCATGAAACCCAAAAAAAATGTCGAGCTATAGCAAAGCTTTGATTGATTGATGATCCCCTGTTTTAATCGATTACCCTCCACCCCAAAGTGTCACATACTGATGATATTGTTCCTTTTCTTACCTTGTAACCATTTAATTATGTGTTGAGTTTATCTAGATATATGCCTTAGTTGCGTGATTTTTCTTCCTCCCTGTTTTGGTTACTCCATTTTATTTGACCATTTGATTGCCCATAGTTTAGTGATTTCATTGATTGAGTTCGAGTTCAAGTATGGTTCTGTTTTTCATCGCTCCACGTTAACATACGTACAAAATCGAACGGTTTTTGTTCATATGGTATTTAGTATTGTTTTGCCAAAATTATGGAATGTATTGGAACTACTTACTACTCTCTATTAGCTTTGCTTTGATTAAGGTCATGGTTTTGATCCTACGTTTGATATATTTACTTTCTTTCAAAGCTCCATCCCCAATACGATCGCCAAGACAATCAGTAGTAGACGCTCGATCGCTTAGTAGACGCGTGAATTCTCATTAGATTGCGTTATGCTTTTTTACCTATTTTTTTGTTTTAATTTGAATTATTCCATAATTGATGATTAAGAGAGTTTTGTTTCGTCGCTTCGTCGCTGGAGACCATTCATCTCCCAAGTACGGCGATCGTTTATGTCCTAGTAAGAAGAGGGGGTGAATGTCTTGTAACGAAAATTCAACCTATTGTATGATAAGAAGGACCATTTCAACAATCAAAAATTTGTACACCATGTAATTTGATCTCCTATTTTTTCTTCTTCTTCTTCTACTCCTTTTGTCTCGTTTCTGACTCTTAATCGCACGCTGCAAATCCTCTCATTTTGCTGCTGCAAATTCTTCAAAAACAAAAACGCAAAACAAATCACCACCGCTCAAACTCTCACGTTAAACAAAACCACAAAATTATTCGCGTCACGACACCCCCTCCGAAAAAAAACGACCGATTTTGAAAAACGCGCAAAATGAAAACCATATGAATCCTCTTCTCGGCCTCGCCCTGCCAATCTGCAGCAACATCAGCAACAGGGAATTCAGCAACTTTTAGTAAGTTTCGTGTTAACTATTCAAACGCACATAACATCTATCCCCTCGCCCCCGCCCCCCATTCACCCTGCATTTTTTCTTTTTGTTGTGTCAACTGCAATGCACTTTTCCCTTTTATCCTGGTTTATAATGCTGAAAGCGATCCCACCAGCCTTACGCAGTTAATATGCAACAGAAAGAGAGCGTGTATAAGATATAAAGAGATAGAGGCGCTAGAGATCATAATCATCTTGTGTTTGTTCTAATATACCATTCTAACTAATGTTTTAAATCTGTGTCTGTGTAACAGTGTCGTGAGATCAGGAATGGATTATTCGTTCAGGCTAGCATTTTCAGTTGGTTTATTCAGTTTATGCAAGACGTCTTTTTCATACACACGAAGACAATGTTCATATGTATAGCTTTTTATACTTCTTGTAGAATGTTTTTGTTTTATTGTGATGTTACTACCAATCATTATCAGCACAATTTGTTTCCATTTTACATGGCGCGAATTGATCATTTTTGCTTTTTTTCACGTGTTTCTATGAATTTATCATTAATACCATTTTTATCGGTTTTAAAAGGGAAAAACCTCTTTTCTGTTATCATGCTTATACTTTGTTTGAAAAATGTCAATTGCATGTACAAGCCGTTCAACTGCTATAATACTTCCCCCACCAGCACAAACACTTGATTTGTACCATTGCAACCATTGTCTGTTCAAAGGTATCGAAATTAAATCTAAATCAAGCGCTAAAAAATGCTCAGCGATAGTGATTTGGTACCACCAAATATATAAAACAACACGACATCGAGACGGCCAAACACGTACCATTAACCCTTCAATTATCATAAAGCCCGTCAGGGATCGGTTGGGGTGTAATTTAGATCTAATCAGAAGCTCTGCTCTCGCTTTGCTATACATCGTCTATTCTTCCACGAAGTGCGCCCAGAAGCCAAGTGGGTCCATGCTGTTCTTCTCGTTCCCACATCATCATTTTCGGGTTTGTACACAACAAACTGCTGCTGATGGGATCAAAATTAGGCTTGTAAAAAGGCAACAGTAACTACGAGCACAAAAAAAGCGAATCATCAAACCGTTTACCAAAACCGTTTTCCGTAAATGGTTTACCCGAGATTGTGTTGTCACTGACTGTTGGCAGTAAAGCCACCGATTGGGAATTAGCGATTATCGGTTTCGGACAATCTCTTTCGCAAAATCTGCCATCGGGGAGGGATGATGCGAGGGGCAAGGATTAATTAATTAACTTTGAAATTTCGAAACTCATCGAGTTTTACGACTGGTCGAAAAGAAATCCCCTCGATTTGTGGCCGATTAGATTTTTATCGTGCCGTTTTAAGGACATTTTCACCAAGTCTGTTGTTTTGGCCATGCAATTGCCATTAATTAATTTGTTTTTGTAATTCAGAAACTTGAGATAGTTAAAGCGAACGTTCACATTTCAAATGTTTCAATCGTACGCGGAAGCGCTAGTTCGTTTGGGTTCAGTTTGTTGATAGCCAATGCTAAATACATATCTCATGAATTTCTAACTCCTCCACCCCTTGTTCAGTAAATTCGTTTTAGTTTCACCCCGCATCCGCACAACCGATTGAAATAAAATTTGTCGAGTTGATTAGTTCTTCTCCGTTTCCCTTCGGTCTCTCTCCCTTCCCTAACGACGGCTTTGTGTCCCTCGTAGGGCTCTTTGAGGCAGCAAAAACGCTCTCCATTAGTCGCACCCTCTCATCCTTCAAACCGGCCCAACCACTCTCCAAAATCACGTTCTGGTTGGCTCTGCCAACCAAAAACCGCAAAACATTAACATTCCTGTGGAGCGGCGTTCCACAAAGACCTTGGGTTCCGGGGCAAGGTTTGTCTGGGACTGAGAAACACGAGCGAAAGTGATTTATATCGATCAAAGACTAAACTGAGCAAGAAACTGTCCCTTTCTCCCAAGCTCCTGCCCAACTCCATGGATCCATGCTGGTGTGTCGAAAGGTCTCTCAGTCGCTTCATTTCCCCGTCGTTTCCCATCCCATCCATTTCGGCATTCGGAGCGGAAACATCTCATGCCACAATTGTGCCAACGGCTACCGGGTCTTCCGGTTCCACTTACCCCAAAATTTAGCCCAAAGCTTGTCTCGTCCCTCGTTTCGGTTGTCTGACTAGCTCGGAAGGATACAGGCACTCTCCTCCCCGGCGCTCCTTGCGTCCCGCCCTCTACTCCGTGTCCGTCATTAAGCGATCTTCTTATCTCCCGAAAGATTCATTCCGTATTCAACATTTAATTAACAACATCATCACGTTCCATAAGTTTCTCTATTATCCTTGCGGCACACACACACACTGCCGCACCCTCTGACACTGTGTGCCCAGCATCGTTCCTGCTGCTCGGTCTAGGTCTTTCGGCATCCCTTCGAGGCACCACCACCATCCCCCACAAGAACGTCTTTCTCCAGCTGCCTTTCATTTGATGTAGCTGAAACAATTTGTGTACGTGCGTTTGTGTGTGTGTATGTGTGAGTCCTATGACCGTTGAATAGTGAAAGGACATCCGACTCACTCTCCATCCATCCTCCCGCCACTGGGAGTTGTTGTGTGTTGTCTTCTCACACTCAACATGACACACACGTTGCTGCGCTGTCCGCTGCCTCCGTCCCCTTGGCACGGCGATGCTTTATTCTGTCAGCACACAATTCCCAACGATTATGTTCCAAGCCAAAAGACCACTTCCACCGTTGTGTGCGTGTTGGTCGTGGATGGATGGGAGGGAAGTGTCAGGGCTATTTCTATTTGTACGCTTCATTTATGGTCAAAATGCTTCGGCACCTCCCGCTGCTGCTGCTGCTGAACACCGAGGACGCCTTGGTGCGCTTCTTTCATCTGCCCAATATTCGTTTCGCTTTCAGCCACGTTGTTGGGGAAAGTCCTTTATTTCATTGAAGCCCAATTCCTCCTATATACGTTTCGCCCTCCCTCCATGGCCATGCTATTCGGAGGTCACCATATAATGTCCGAAATTGGTAAATGGGGCTGCCCGAACCTGGGACAGCACCGACCGCCTAGCCGAGCGCTCCAAGTGTTGTGTCCTTTTCTTTTCTTTTTTTCCTTGGCAGAAATCACTTCCACTCTCTCCTACACGAGTAAAACACAGCAAGTGTAGTAGGAGAAGCGAGGAGAAAGAGGGTGGCTGACCGAATGATTATGTTTGCGTCCCCAGGACGTGACAATAAAACGCGCTCTCGCCGTCCAAAAGGACGACATCGACGACGACGACGACCGTAACGATACCAGCGAGAAAATGGAGCAATGAATTCTTCTGTATTTATTTCTCTATTCTCTCTCTGCTCACGCTGCAGGCTCGTCCTGATTCCTCCCGGGCCCATGGCACCATTGGATTTTATGACACTAATTTCATTGAAGGGCGAGGGAAGACTAATACGGTTTAGTCGTTTTTGTGTGGCGAGGCGCAAGGCGCAAACGGAGCAGTAAGGGTGGTGTACCATGTTTTCTTCGGGTTTTGGTACGACCCCTCCTCTGCCGCAGTTTGCACGCACGCACGCGACTATTATCACACGCACGAGCCCAAAACACGCACGATAAATAAATAGATTAATTGCAATCGTGCGACACATTGTGAAACCAATTGGCCAATTGGCGTACTTTCGATGGACTGTTTGTGCCAATTACATAGAAAATTTGACTTAATTTTCAAAGACAACAATAACGTCAATCATGAAATTGCACGCGTCATTTGAGAACAGCATGAGTCTGTACCATCTCTTTCTGCGCAAATCCCTATTGGAATTGAATTGAATAAAGTGTTCAAGAAAACGAGAAAAACTTATCCCAGCATTACGTCGCCCAGCTAGCCACCCACGCTTGCTGCTGTAGCAGTGAAACGCATCCAAGCGAGAAAAACTAATGGCAGTAATATCATCATTCCGGCGCCGGAAGCAATGGTGGTTAGGCAACCAACACCACGAGCACTTCCTCTGCTGCTGCTGCTGCTACGCTGGGTGCGAGGTAAAGGTCGCTTAACCCATCATCGAGGTCGGTTCCAGTCATAAAACATTAGTCTGTGTGTGTGTGTGTGTGGGTGCGTGTGCTGTAGTAAAACATTTACCCAGCTGGTTGCCCACCTATACTGAGACCTGTGTTGTGCGCGCGATGGTGTGTGGAAAGCTTCGGTTTGGGGTCTTTTTTTATTACCATTTTCATCGATGCCCCGGTGTACGTGTGTGTTTCCCCCACTCAACGGATTATTAACCAATAGAGGGAAGCAGGAAAATGGGGAAATTGCGAAAAGCTTCACCCTTTTGGCCCTTGTATCGTTTTGCGTTTCAGTCGAACAGTTTCGATGCTATCACTCGCCGCTCGTTCGCCCATCGAAAAACCCGTCCTCCTATCTCTCGACGTTTGTTGGATAGTATTAGCAGTGTGGTAGTAGTATTAGTAGTGTGCCGGCAATTAATCCTGTAGGGCGAAATGTTCCATTCGATCATCCTGTTTGCGCGGAGTAGGGGGGGCGGAGATTTGGGTGAAAATTTGTGGTTTTCCTCAAACTAACCAAAACTCTAATTTACCTTCATCGGGTGCGCGCGTGTTCTGTTTCGGTCGTGTAAGGCAGCTAGCAGAAGAAGAAAAACAGTGCAAAATACCACCCAAATGCCAACACACAACACCTCAGACCTCCCCTCCTCCCTATTGCTATTGCTCACGTGTCACACAACCGGAACACAGCTACTGCGCGCCCTCCCGGTTCCGGTCGTCGTAAACTAAATTGCTAGCATAATTATAATCGTATAACCACATTTTAATATAATCATCCTATTTAATTTCACTCAAACTCCACCTCCTTGTTTGAGCGCGTACATGTGTGTGGGTCTGTGTATATGTAGATTGGGTGCTGCTCTTTTGCGCTTTTCCCTTACCTCACACTCACCCAAAGTAGCTCTGCTTGTGTCTTGTTATTAGGCTGAACAACATTGAAACACCACAACAAACTACTGCCACCGGCAAGTCAGTCAGTCGGGCAGGGGCAGCATTAACGCGCGGCGGCTCCCTCATCCACCACCATTTCCACTTCACTCCACTCTCCTTCCTTCCTTCCGGACTAATTCCGAGCACGCAATGTTGCACACGGGCAGGAGTGTTGGGATACAGTTTTCCACACGTTACCAGTTTATTGTTACGCCACCACGACCACCGCCACACCGGTGTACGGGTGAAAAAGTTTGTTATACCGTCCCCTTCCCTCTCCTCGGTAGAGCGAAGCGGGAGTATGATGGTGGTGGAGGTGAAACTGCTGCTGGTAGTAGTTTGTTCCATCGGTAAAGCGTGCTTACACAAATGAACCGAATCATAAACGACGAGAGAGAGAGAGAGGGAGGGCCGGCCCGATGGAGGTTTGGGGAAAGACAATGAAAACAGAACGAGTCAAAGTGAAATAGAAAGTGGTTGGCAACTTAGTGCTGGACGCTACTGTCCTCCTTTACGCTGCTCAGCAGAACAGTTTGTCCTGGATGCGCTCGGGTGGTCTACCCACCATCACCATGGATCCTATTATCCTCAACTCGGTTGTATTCATCCACCCCGGTGTCTCTGACCTTATCCTTCCGTTCTCGTCACCGGGGTGGTGGGGTCCAATCCTAACGGGATCACATTTATCAGTCGAGGAGGATCCGACAGGGAGGACCTTCCTTCCTTGCTCCCCTCTCTCGTGTGTGTCGTCATACAGTTCCGCTTTTGAGGTTTTAATCCTTACCAGGTTCGAGCGAATGGTAAAATATCGGGGCTCGGGGGACACAGCACACAGCTCCATCACACACCGACAGCCGAATGCGTCTCCTCCGTGCGCGGTTCTGTTTGTGTGTAATAAAGCCAAACAATGATACAGAGAGAGAGAGAGCGAGTGTGAGAGAGCACAGTCACCCACTGCCCCCCGACTCCCGACCAAATCGACCGTTTATGTACACGCATTCATAAACTAACTCCCCTTGCCCGAAACCCTGCTTGAAATCCGCTCGGAACACACCCCTCTCCCTCATAGGGGGGTGATATTGTGTAGTTGATGTAAAATATGGTTGTTTATCGTTCCCTTTTCCCCGCACATGCCAAGCTACGGAAACGGCATAGAGATGAAGGTGGCAGAGCATGTGTGGGGAGGCCAAATTCCACCAGTTCTCCAGCAGCAACAGCAGCAGGCGAGAGCCACAATCAGAAGCATTATAAAACTCGGCAAAACCACTGGTCCCCCTGCCCCGGTCTCTGCACCGACCAACGTGACCCCGCAACCCTCCGCCATTTCCTTTACCCATTTGAACCGTTTTGAATGCGAGGAAGGAAGGTGGTAAAGTGTTTTTTTGCTGCCACCTTCCACCCCCGTTCCCCTTTCAGCTTTGCTTTCCTTTCTGTGGATATTGGATTGGTACTGCTCTGTACAACTTCGGTACAACTCTGTGACCAAGGGTATCAATTGTGAAATGTTTGCCAACTAAAACGAAACGGTGGTTTTGGCACACATACACACCACCACCCCGACACCCACTCTAGAATGCCCACGTACACACACACACACGCACACGGGTTTGGATTACCCTCAGGGGGCGAGAAAAACGTAAACGACTGCTAATATGTTTTCCACACCGGGTTGTGGTTTTTCCTTTTGTCGAGCTGTCCTGTGAGTGTGTGTGTGTGTTGGGGCGACCAAACCAGGCCCGAGCCTTTTCCGAACAATAAGTGGCCCAATGGATGGAGGGGTGAGGGTCGCGGGAGAGGTGACGTACGTGACAGTGTACAATTGTTAAAACCCGTGATGTGTTGTTGTGAGTATAAAGCAGCGAAATGTTGTTTAACTTGTTTTGTATTGTTGATTGCCTTAGCCCTTGCCTTGCCTTGCCTGCAGCACTGTTGTGTTGTTTTATTTGTAGAGTAAATTGAGGATTTTGCGATACTTTGCGGCACAGGATAATTATGTCCATCCACATGGAAGCAATTATAAAAGCACCTTATCGATGTTTTACATGGCAAATATATATTGCAAAAAAAAACAAAGAAAGGAAAGGAAAAAGTAATAATGTTCAGCGAATTTTCCGAACGCAAATCCACATCATGGCTGCAGAACTTTTCCACTTATTGACCTTTTCATTCGCTACAGAAATTCATCGGTCGCTCCTCCCGCTGCTGCTTGTTGGTGTGAGCGCACAGTATTTATCCCACAAACCATTGATCCCCCTTGCCTACCCCATTCCAATAGGATTTCCCCTTTTGGGTCGCGAAGCTAAGTAAACTCTCCTGCCGCCGCCGCCGTGTCCGTGTAAAGTTGGCGCTTAAAGTTCCCGCCTTTGCTCGTCGACTTTATTTGCCGTAATTTCCTTTGCCTTTTCTCACACCAGCACCTACAAACACACACACATACACACACACACACTTACACCGACCATTGTGGGTTCGCGCTGTGGGTGCTTCGTTTGCTGTAATTCATTTTAATTTGAACCATTTCCTGCTACATAAACGCAAATAAACGCCAACGCGCCTCGCCGGTACGTCGCCGCCTGGTGTTTGGCCCGTCACACCAAACGGCCGTTTTCCCAACGCACCCTCCCCATGCTCTTCTCGTGTCGACCTCCCAAGCAAAGCCCTACAAAACCCACAGTGCGCCACACGGTTGACCTCCGCTGGAAGTATTTCGTGCGGACGTGTGCGGCAATCGTTTGTAAATGACTGCGAAAGTTTTCTCCCTCCTCGTTGGTCCCTAGCCAACATCCCTCCTCTCTCCCCCCCCCCCCCACAACCGTTGCGCGCTTAACGAGAATCCCCGATTGTGGAAAGCGGAGTGGAAAGGTCTCCTTCCAATTAAAACTCTCCCTGCCTCTCATGTCTGACTCTCCGTTGGCCTCTCTCGTGTCGTGGGGGCCTCCTCGTCGTCATCATCAGCGTAACCACCCACCCCACCGGGCACTGGGGAGTGGGAGGGCTAAAAGGGCAGCAGTAGCAGTAGCAGCAAACCGCTTCCGGTCCAATACCGAGTTCATATTTCATTATGCTTGGTTCTCCCCACTCCACTGCTTTACTGCTCGCGTCGTCGAGTAGTGGAGTGCCTTTCATCGCCCAGCACAAAGCCCCCAACGAGAAGAAGGCAACTACTTCTGGGCTGGAGAGGAGGCCACTGGTGGTAGTGGTGTCCATGTCCTTTGTTTCGTTCGCGTGAAAACTCCTTCCAACTTCGACACTGGGCTGGCGCTTTTTGCCCTGCCCCTGTTTCCTGCCTGGCCCCTCTCTCTCTCTCTCACACACAATCAGCAAGAGAACATGCTGATGACGATGTCGTTAGGGAGTTGGAGCCGAACAAAAAAAACGAACGAAAGAAACCCAAAAGGACGGTGGGAAACCGGAAAACCCCTCGTTCAAGTAAAGTGAGGTGCACAGCAGTAATTTCCACGCCATTCGAGCACGGACAAATGCACCCACCAACCACCCTCCCAACCCGGATGCAAGGTGAATGTTTTCATTGAAGGCGTTGAAGGATATTTTTTCTTCTACATTTTCAACAGCCGTTCTTGAAGCTGGCACTCCAAGCGGGGACAAGTATTACCACGCGATGGTAGCGGGTGGTTGTGTTGTGCAACTGCTGCATCGTGGGGGAGGACCCCAACGAATAAATGATTCATTGTTGCGCGCCAGAGCTTTATGAGTTCGCTGTTATGTTGCTCATTTTTGCTCACAAAAACAAAAAACGCTGGGACGATAGCGTATGGTTTTTGCAACGGAAAACGAGCCCGTTATGGGTTTGGATGGGGAATGGTAGGTGCAAAAACGGGTTTTCGACCTTTTAAAATGAAAAGTGTTCTTAGTTTTTCCTTCAAAATGGCAATTTAGACGATTTAGATAGTATGAAATAATGTAGTAATTCGGAAGTGTTGGGTTGTGTGTGAACTTTTTCCCGCAGTTCAATTTAATGCACACTAATTACAATGCCCCCAACATGAAATAAAATTACAAGCAAAAAAACACACCCAACAACCTCATATCTATTTACCTCCACTTCACAGAAGAAAAAAAAAACGCCATTCTGTGGCGATAAAACCGTCAATTCTGTCTCTCTCCCCTCCCAACCGATCAATCGATTTGCACAAAAACCGCAAACCCGTTGTGTGTTGCAAGACATTTAATCCTTTCCACCTGTCTGAAACCTCCTCCAATCGAACACAACCTTTTGTGTCCAATGGCCCATTCCAGGGTACAAAAACCGCACAACGCACGAAAACACACAAACAGCCGCACAAACAGTTTTCTACGGCTCGCGCCAAACCCCAAAACCGCAGCGGGGATAATACCCGTACCAGCCGCGGCCCAACGCGCGCCAACACACCATTTTGCATTATGCGACTGAACGTGAACGCGCGTTTATATTGGGTGTGCTAATGCCTGCGTAAACTATTTGAACCTGCTGGCCAAAACCACACCTGTTTCCCGGTCCTTTTTTTATTTTGTTGCCTAAATGCGGGACGCGTGAAAGCAAACACCACCGAACACAGCAAGTTTGTAGTAACATAATCAGTGTTTGATCGGAAGCGGGACAAATTGATAGCGCACTGGAAACCGCACAGACTGAGGATATCTTCATGCGACATGTCGATGCAATAATAGCAAACAAATTATAAAACTAGGTGCTCTTTAAGGTGCGTAGAGTTGTGACAATGGCGTAATGATGGTTTCGACTTGGGATGATGGCCTCAGTCAGACTATAAATGCAGTGTCACGCGTTGGAGATAGCTTGTAAATGAAAATATAGGGTTTTTTGTTATATTTTCCAAAATTATGAAGTTTAATGCATCAAACGATAAGTTACCGGTTGGGGCAACATTATTTGGAGTCATTTTTTTATATTTATGTCCTGATTTCTATGTTAGGTGAATGTTCTATGTCTGAAACTTTAGCCTGTCAGTGGAACAATATTTATCATTTGGGTTGTATTTTCCATGCCTGCAACAAGACAGTATTTGTTTACATTTTTTGGTAAACTTTTTTTACAATTTATAATACATCTTTTACATTAGTACATTTTTAATCTCAAAAATGAAGCTTGTTTGGCGTGTGGATTTCTGTGATGATTTCAGTCGTCAACTGTCAAAATCCATGTAAAAAAACTGACTAGTATTGTGAAACCTTCCTTACAGGGTTTACCAGTCCAATAAACAGCTGTCCATTTGTTTATAACAATTGTATTTTTGAATAGACACCGTTGTCTACCTTGATCACACGTCAAATGCTGTAAGCTTCTTCTATTTAGTGTAAACGTCCTACGCGGACATGCCGGCATACTATACAGGCTTTCAAGACGTTATTCAATACCACGTAGCCGGATAGTCAGTCCTTAACTACAGGGGGACGTTGTATTCCGGGCTTGAACCCATTACGGGCGTGTTATAGAGTCGTTCGAGTTAACGACTGTACAACGGGACCGCCCCAAAGCTGTAAGCTACTATGTCCAATTTAATAAGACAATTGTCCACAATCCTGTTGTGAAGTTGTCTTTTTATTTTAGATGACACTTTGAGTCGATCGCCTTACTTCAGATATTTTAATTTGCAATATCATGTATTTCAATGTGTTTATTTTTATTATTTTTAAAATAACATTACTACTTTGTCTTTTTCATGTTGACAACCTCGCCATTCGCCATTTACTAGTTAACACTCACCCAGTACAGGCCAAACTCGTATCACAGCATCCTGTTGTATCCGCATTGTGCTAACCAGTTTAATAATATGTATGCCTTTTTATCTTGTACACGTGATAGTTTGCTTTAAAAAAAGGGCCAAAAATCAAACCATTGACAGGAGGGTGGCTCTGTGGTGTGGGGGAGATTGCACGAGGGGGTGTGTGTGTGCCGGGACGGAAAATAAATATTTATTTTCACACCTTTCCGCACCGTTGGAAGTTCCGTTGCATTCCGAGGCACACACACACACACACAAACACACTGCCATTTGCTGCGCTCTGATGCTGTTGGTGTTGTTTGTGTTGGGAATGGTCATTATTCATGATCGGTTTGCATGCCCAAACAGACTTTAACCCACACCGTCCACCCACCCAGGTGCAGGCGAACAAACAAATACCTCCTGTGTGTGTGTGCATATCCCTGGGCAGTACACACAGCCGACCAACCGTGGCGCGCGCCACATACAGACGATTGACGTTAATGCGCACATAATGATTATAACAATTTAATTAAATCACTCAAATATCATAATTACTGCTTCCCGACCGACACTACCATTGAACCCCCCCAGTTCCCCCACCTCCACACACGATCCTCACTCCACGTTCATGGGACTTGGGGGGGCCCAGCATGATGTTTGTATGTTTCTGTGTATGTTTGTATGCCGTGTAATAAACAGCTGTGTGTGTGCATGCTTCCGGAATGACAGTTACGTGGGGGGTTGGATTGGGTTGCTTTCTGAATCTTCATTTCACATTCCCATTCACATCACTCAATCAAACGTGTGTGTGTGTGTGTGTTGTCGTCAGGTGTGCTTTAAATGGTAGTCAATTTTGGTCAGACTTTTTTCCCTTTTTTGGTTTGCTCGTTTTTTGTTCCATTTGCCTTTGCATCTCTATTTTCATTCTACTTCGCGTTACACGTTAATTACCATCATCTCCTCCCCACCCATACCTCTCCGATTGTGTGTCACACATTGTTCCTTCTTCCACCGCCACAATCACCACCGCATTCGCAATGCAACGTGCAGCTGTGATCGACTAATTGTGTTTTGTCTCTTTTCTTCCCTCACCTTTTCCATGCCTATCTCTAAAAACACACACACACCTCAACCACCCCCCCTTTGCGTCCACTTGCGCAGCAGCAGATTCACGCACAGCAGATACCAGGCGGACCGCCGCAACCGATCCCGGGGCTCGGAGCCCTCGCCGGCCCACTGACCGCGTTCGGTGGCCCGATGGGTTTGCCGCACGGAGCGCCGCAAAGTATGCTGAAGGCACCGCCCGATCTGCACCGGGAGGACTTGAAAGTGCCGCTCGGTGGACCCTCCGCTGAGGAGCGTATGGTATGTGTTGCGGAGCGTGATTTCCATTCCGCCAGCGCGGATGAACCTAATGTGTGAATTTTCTCTCTCTCTCTCTCTTTAAACCATTCTACAGCGCAACTCCGTATCACCGGCGGATCGGGAAAAGTATCGACCACGATCACCCCTCGAGCTGGACGGCGAAGCAAAGCGGCGGAAAGAGGAAAAGCTTAACCACGTAAGTAGCTGTCGTCGCGTGCCGGGAGAGGTTGTTAGGATCGAGCATATATGCGTGTCGTCCCCCGTTTTCCCCGCAGCATCATAGCTCAGTCAGAAGAGAGGAGGAGGGTGTGCTTAGAGCGTGTGTTTTGTCTGTGTCTGCTTTTAAGATTCGTTTTTTTTCTTCTTTCTTTTTTTTGTGCGCTAAATGCGTACAATGCGTTTCGTTGTGTGTTGTGCTCGTATGGTTGCAAGTATGATACAATCCTCACACACGCACACAAAACATTAATTATTTAACTCTTTAACCGTTTTCTTTGCAAATATATCAAGGCTGAACCATTTGCGCAGGTTCTATATGGTACATAGATTGTTGTAAAATGTAAAAAAAACATTGCAAACATGTAGAAGCCTGTGAAAAGTCTACAAAATTATTCCCAAAATGTACACCCTATTTAAAGGAATACGAAATGAACTTAAATTTTGCAACAAAACAGTAGACAGAATGATGTTAAAAAATGGTCGATCACCAACCTAAAATGATCGCGCCTGATGGTCACAAGCTTTTTATGCTACACCCCGTTTGATTGATTTCATGCTGTTATGTGGTCCTCGTCCTCGGTAGTAGTGTCCTGCCCAGTTTTCGTTGCTCACCTTGTGCCGTTTTCGTCCAACCGTACCCTCCCTCTCAATTCTCTCAGTTTGACCCGAGTATTGAACCGTTTGCCCTATATTGTTTTGCAGGAAAGTGATGGTGAGAAAAGTGATCAGGATTTAGTGGTGGACGTCGCGAACGAAACGGTAAGGGTTGTGTGCGTGTGTGTGTGTGTGAGCGTGTTTGTATGTGTGTTTGCGTGTTTGTATGTGTGTTTGCGTGTGTGTGTGTGTTTGCGTGTACGTGTGTGTGCGTGTAAGGTTTGCGTTCGCTCGAATTAACGTGGTGCGCATTCTAGTTTGTATGACCTAAAAGAGAGTAAGAGAGAGAGAGAGAGAGAGAGAGAGAGAGAGAGAGAGAGAGAGAGAGAGAGAGAGAGAGAGAGAGACAGAGAGCGAGAGCGAGATGTTCAAGTCAAGAAACACACTCTCACCAGCGCAAAATTTAAACTCAGTAGCATTTGATTTGGTTGAAGTCAGATTAAGAATAAAGGATAAGTCCTGGTTGCTCATCATTCCTTTGTCACCATCACTACCGTGCCACCCCTCCCACCGTGCTGTGTCCTTTATTAGTGTGTGTGTATGTGTGTGAGTGCTAGTGCAAGCTGTTTAACGTCTTTAGCTTTTTGATTTGTCGTATGTTTATCGTTTGTTTATTTGTTTGTTTGTTTGTTTGTTTTTCCCCCTGGCTCAACCATCTCGTTCATACGACTCCCCATGCTCTGCTGCATCGTCCTTTTAGATTGCATTTTTATTTTTATTTTAGTTTATTTCGTACTTCATTCGTCTTCTTTCTGTCGTCATTTCCCATTTAGTTGTATGTGATTAGCCTTACCCTACACATGTGTTGTATCGTTACTAGTTACCTTCATCGACTGCAGTTTGTAATTAAACTCCTACCATCGTTAGAAACATCTTCCGTATTAGAAACATCTGTAGACAAAGTAATCCAATACACACCAATTCCAGTCCACCAATCACACACACATACAGACACCACATTCCTGTTATCCGTTGTCGTCGTTTGCGTTCGATCTGCCTGTCCCCTCCCTGGTAGAAGCTGTTGTGTTTCTAGTTGTGTTTACATTGTATCATTGTGTAGGGTGTACCTTCCTTCCCAGTTTGTGTATTCGTTGCGTTGTGGTTCCCAGCAAACCGTGTGTTATGCTAGAAGTAAATGCTTATTTTCGCTAAGCGAAGAGCTTTTGTGTGTGTGTGTGTTTCCCCGCTGGTTCCAATTCTCGAACGTTTGTTCCTCTCCTGCAGGGTTCACCGTCACCCCGGCCGAACGGCGACCATCAGTCGGATCGTGGCGATCGGGACAGTATCGGGCTGAATGGCAGCGATAAGGCAGGCTCGAGCAGTTTGAAGGGTACCAACGATCGACCCCCGTCCCGTTCTGGCTCGAGCTCGTCCCGATCAACGCCCAGTCTCAAAACGAAGGATGTAAGCAACAAGCGACGAACCCCGCTTTCTTTCTGACGATCCGTGCTCTTATCGTGTTTCGTTTCGTTCTCCTCCACCCTACCCTTCTAGCTCGATAAACCAGGAACTCCCGGCGCGAAGGCCCGCGTCCCCACACCCAACTCGTCCACACCCGGCGGTGTCCCGAAAGCCGTAGTACCTTCGCCAGCCGCCGGCTATCCTCCCTCGCCATATCAGCGACCGTCGGACCCGTACGCCAGACCGCCGCCCGACCCGTACGGTCGGCCTCCGATGCCTTTCGATCCTCACGGTCACGTCCGCACCAACGGTATCGCGCTGCCCGTGTCGAGCGGTAAACCGTGAGTATTGTCACTTCCCCAGCGCCCGCTGGAATGCCGCTTCTCACTGAGCACCGTCTAACTGGTCTCCTTTTCTCCTCCCTACTCCAGTGCCTACTCGTACCATATGAACGGGGAAGGTGCCCCGCAGCCCGTCCCGTTCCCGGCCGACGCCCTTACCGGGCCCGGCATTCCGCGACACGCCCGCCAAATCAACACCCTCTCGCACGGGGAGGTCGTGTGTGCGGTCACCATCTCGAACCCGACCAAGTACGTCTACACCGGCGGCAAGGGTTGCGTGAAGGTGTGGGACATATCGCAGCCGGGCAACAAGAGCCCCGTCAGCCAGCTGGACTGTCTGGTAAGTGGATTCGCTTTCGGCGTTGCGCCGGCAAATTGCGCGCCAGCAGACCCGCCCCTTTAATGGCCGGTTGGTTATAATTCGCAGCAGCGAGACAACTATATCCGCTCCGTGAAGCTGCTCCCGGACGGCCGAACGCTGATCGTCGGGGGCGAAGCGTCGAACCTGTCGATCTGGGACCTGGCCAGCCCGACGCCCCGGATAAAGGCGGAGCTGACGTCGGCGGCACCTGCCTGCTACGCGCTCGCCATCAGTCCCGACTCGAAGGTGTGCTTTTCGTGCTGCAGCGATGGCAACATTGCCGTGTGGGATCTGCACAACCAGACGCTGGTGCGCCAGTTCCAGGGCCACACGGACGGTGCGTCCTGCATCGACATCAGCCCGGACGGGTCGCGCCTGTGGACCGGCGGGCTGGACAACACGGTCCGCTCGTGGGATCTGCGGGAAGGTCGCCAGCTGCAGCAGCATGACTTTAGCTCACAAATCTTCTCCCTCGGCTACTGTCCAACGGGTAAGTTTTGGTGTGCAGTGTGCCGCTCCAGTGGGTTCAGTCTCAACACACGTCTCTTTTCCATCCAAACACAGGCGAATGGTTAGCGGTCGGAATGGAGAACTCGCACGTGGAGGTACTGCACGCCACGAAGCAGGACAAGTATCAGCTGCATCTGCACGAGAGCTGCGTGCTGTCGTTGCGGTTCGCCGCCTGTGGCAAATGGTTCGTCTCGACCGGAAAGGACAATCTGCTGAACGCATGGCGTACGCCTTACGGTGCCAGCATTTTCCAGGTACGTTTTCAGCGCCAACTCCTCCTTCAACCGTTGCTATGGTAACGATTCTAATTGAACGATTTCTCCCTCTGCTGTCTTCCAAACAGTCAAAGGAAACCTCGTCAGTACTAAGTTGTGATATTTCGACCGATGACAAGTACATTGTCACTGGCTCCGGTGATAAGAAAGCAACCGTGTACGAGGTGATCTACTAAAAGGCCCCCACCACCCGTTTGTTGAGGAATTGTCTGTGTGTGTATTTTGCGACAGTGTATAGAACATCCAGCCGGCTAAAAAGGAACTCGCCTCGTACTGTGGTGCGTCCTAGAGATTGATCCATTCTGTGCCGCTTCTGTCGCAAATTCATGATAATAATGGTGAAACACACCGGGGCACTACGAATCAACTACCACACACGGGCAACACATCAAGTGACTTAAATGTGACGGAAGAACAACGGCCGTTCATGGTGAATCGGGGGAGGAGAGAGCGCCCAAGCCCAAATGCGACGTAGAGGAATGCATAACGTCAATTGCACATGTGAGCGCGTATGCATTCAAGCTGCTACTATGTACAAAGGAAAGGATAGCAGACACACAGCATCAAACACCCACCCACCCACCACATGACACACACACACATGAATAAAAGGCAAAAAGGCGCCCTTCGAAAGCGGTGGCTACATATAAGTGTCGCATTCGCTCTATCTCAGTTAATTATTTGTTTTTTAGATTTCTAATCATGTAATAATATGTGAATTGTATGCTGCATGTGTGCGCGCGTGTGTGTGTGTGTGTGTGTGTGTGTTCGGGCGTGGGAATGTGTGTGTATATGAGAAGGAGGCGAAGTGAGACAGAAGTGCGAGAGAAAAAGCGGTAGCTTTTAAGCTAAGAAGAAGCAGAATCACAAAGTAAATAGTAAGTAACTTAAGCGTGTCTAAGTGCGGTAGGTAGCAAAGGTAAAACTGAAAACAGAAGGCAGAAGAAGTTAGTAATCGGCAACACTGAACAACCAACAAGAAGTCACAGTGAAGAACTTGACGTGCATTATGTAAAAAAAAAACAAACAATCTGAAGGAAGCACATTAAAAAAAAAAAACAGGATAATCCCATATGAAATGAGATGTAAAAGCGCATCGTCTAGTTGTTGAAACAAACAGTTTGAATTTGAAAGGATGAAAGGAAAGGCAAAAAGAGTAGTAGAAGAGCAACAAGAGAGAAAAAAACACATATGAAAATGAATATGACAAAACAACAAAACAGAAGAAATAAAAACGGAAACCACCACCTCTTCCCCATCTTAATAGAGAAATGAACCAAGTCGTATCCCCAACCAGTGTCAAACAAAACTCGAGTGAAAGAATGCGTTGTGTCCGTGTGTGTGTGTGTGCATGAAAGCAGCCAGAAGAAGAAGGAAAGAAGAGGTAAAAGATCAACAAAACAAAAGAAAATGTAAAAATTAATCCTCCTTCCAGGGGCGGAGAGAGAGTCAGCCTGGAAGAAAGACCGGCCGGCAAACTGTGTATAGCGGGAGGAGGGGGGGCGCGAGGAAAAGTGTGATCGTTTGCATATAGTAGGCGAAACAACAAATCCAGTTGCTTAGTAGCGAGGAAGCATACATTTGCACATAATAATTAACATTCTAATCCCTCTCATAGCTCTGTGTACAGTATTTTGAGCCCTTTCGAGCGCATTCTTAGCGGTTTCAGCCGGACCGGGACGGAACGGTGAGCGGCAATGGCGCGTGTGTGTGTGTGTGTGGTACGCGTTCGTACATTCGCTCACCACACTCCGTGTATTGTGCACACATGGACATCCCAACATCCCACTCCCCAAAATCACCACCTCCCTCCCACCCAACGCCGCTGGCCTGTTGCAGAGCAAACCGTGTGAAAAACGTTGAAACGGTTTAGGTAAATTGGTTTAGAAAGACGCAGCATACTAGGCAACAAAGCAGAAGGAAACATTCGCGATGCTGCCGAAGAAGAAGAAAAAAAGAAACAAATTGTATGATCGCTAAATTGTTTATGTTAGTTGTGTTTAACTACGGAACAACAGAAAGAGACACTGAAAGGAAAGAGAGAAAGGAAAGGACACAAAATTCGTTTAAATTTTCAAACACTGCTGCATTGAATGGTTGAATTGATATATACTTATTTTTGATTCAAAAAGTATTTTGATCGACATGTACCGATAATGGGACGGGAGAGAGAGAAAGAGTCAAAAATGGCTAATCTAAACAGTTTAAAACACAAGGATGATTCTATTGAGAGCATCAAAGAAAGTTTGGAAACTTAATTTATTGCCTGTCTGTGTCGTTTCGCATAAACGGCCAGCATGGCCAACACCGTTTCCGTTTCGTTTGGTGTCCCTCTTGTGGACACTATCAACACGGAAATATAGTTCTAAATGTTTGCTCTAACAGGCCGAAATCTCATTTGACTCAAAGTAAATACAAACAAGCTTAAGTACACACCATCTAAAACCATTTCACCTGTCTGAAACGAGCGAAAGGTGGGGATAAGAGGCATGACATTCGATGAAAACAGCATTTATTGTTTGATTGATGAACCCTAAATGTGTTGCTTCAAGTGTGTTCTGCCATTCACTCTCCATCCATGGCACGAGCCAATTTACTGGACGAGTGAGGAGGTGGCGGACACTTAAGCGTGTTAAATTAGGGCAGCGAAAGATGTAGAAATGAAGCGCACTGTGAAGGCAGAACGAACGTTGAAGGCAGCAGTAGGAGCGCGGGGAGAGGGGGTGAGAAAATGGAGAAACATAATGAATATTTTTAGAAATGGAAAACCGAAAAACTATTAATCATTGATGCGTCGTACATCTGTTGTGTGAATTTGAAAGAAATGAGAAAATGGAATTTGCCAAATTCTTCGTGCGAAGCAAATGTGGTAAGTAAATCAATACTGTGTCTTGACACGGTTATACTCGAAATGGTCAATGATGTCCGGAAATGGTCAACAAAGTATTTTGTTGGACCTACATGTGGTTGAACATCTTTCTCTCTGTCTTCCAACATGATGATTCAGATTACATTATGACCTTTGAACACCTCATCTTTCTCTCTCTCACGATAGAGCACGTCGATGTGACATGGCCCGGTCAACAATCATTCTCCAGGATGCTCAGTCTACGACTGAAACCTCTTATTCATGTAGACACCCGATCTCCGTCAGATCTCGCTTCACCTGGTCCAACCATCGAGTTCGCTGTGCTCGCCTGCGCCTTATGCCGAACTGGGGGTCGCTGTCGAACACCTTCTTGGTGGGGCATGAGTCCGGCATCCTCATGACTTGCCCCAGCCATCGTATCCTGCTGCCAGCCTTCGCCACCGTCAGGATGCTTGATTCGCCGTACAGCTCAGCAAGCTCGTGGTTCATTTCGTAACGACCGTCCCGAGATAGCAGAACTTCTATACTACCTCGACTCAACTTATACTCAACTTATACACTGCTTCCCAGTTGATCTGAGTCTCCGGCAAACAGATTCTTCGTCTTCGTCGGGTGTACGCCTCACACACCTTCGCTGATGTCCTGCCGATGATGTCGATGTCATCTGCGAAGCCAAGAAATTGGAGAGAACAGTAGAGGATCGTGCCACGGATGTCGTTGTCTAGCTCCGCGCTTCAAATGACACCGTCCAGGGCGATGTTGAAGAGCACACAGAAGAGTCCGTCACCTTGCCTCAGACCCCTATGAGATTCGAACGATTCCGACGTCGCTACTCTCACCTTGCACTTCATGGTGGCCTCTAATAGTCGGATCAACTTCCCAGGGAAGTGGTACCGCTGCATGATGCTACATAGCTCATTCCGGTCTATGGTGTCGTAAGCCGCCTTGAAGTCGATGAACAGGTGGTGTGTAGGGATCTGGCGCTCTGGAGGATCTGCCGTAGAGTGAAATTTTGGTCGGTGGTGGATTTGCCTCCAACAAACCCAGTTTGGTAGCTGCCAACGAAATTTGTAGTAAGGGGCGCAAGTCTGAAGAATGCAGGACAGAGACAGGACAGGATCTTGTAGGCGGCACTCAAGACTGTTGTTATTCAGGACTGTGATGGCTTGAAAGATCGAGCAATCCAGCCTGTTGCCCTTTTTGTAGACAGGGTGAATAACACCCAGCTTCCACTCCTCCGGTAGTTCCTCCTGCTCTCAGACTTTCACGATCAGCTGATGCATTTCGACGGTAAGCCTCTCCGGCCCAATCTTGAAGAGCTCGGCCGCCAATCCATCGCTGCCGGCAGACTTATTGCTCTTAAGCTGCTTGATGGCGCTGGCAATTTCATCCAGAGATGGTGGGGGCACCTCGTCGTCTGTGCCGATGCTGTCGCTGTTGTAACTGCTGTGCTGCTGCTGTGGTGGTTGCCTTGTTCTGCCACTTGCGCCAGCCTCTCCTGCCTCTGCTCAGTTTAGATGTCCTTCGTAGTAGCATTTCCACCTTTCGATCATCTCCCGCTCGTCCGTCAGGAGATTTCTTTCCGCATCCCGGCATATTGCGGTTTCAGAACGTGCCTCCTTCAATCTCCTGTAGAACAAGCGGGTGTCCCCCAACTGTACTTGCTGCTCCAGCAGCTGTTCGTCTGACTCTTCAAAACGGCACCGTTTGGCCTAGAAGAGCAGGGTTTGCTGTTTCCTCAGTCGTCTGTAGTTCTCCTCATTCTGACGAGTTTCATGCAGTAGCATGCGGACGCGCGCTGCATTGTTCTCGTCTGCACTCTTCGCCGAACAATTCCTTTTTCTCTCTGGTGGTTGAACATAACGAGCTTGAAACAAAGTTCCGTGATACTTCAAATTCCGGACATTCATTAAGTTTTATTTAACTTCTTTATATTTTGGGGTGATTCAACTTTAAATTTTTAGATGATCGTCATGATGTACTAGAATCAATTAATACGTGTCTGACCCCTAGTATGGCCCTGATGACACAGTAAATAAATATGTTCTGTCGGTCAGTTCACCACCAGAAGCATTCTTAGCAGTTTTGCTTCAAACCGATGCCAGTGCTACTTCTTCGATAATTCCTACTAATCGTTTTGAAGTGCATAGAAATAAATCAGAATATATTGCACAAACGGTTATAAACGTGAAAATAGCAGTGTTTTATCAAATTGTGCTCTGAATTTCATCCAAACTCAATATTCAATTCGGTCCGGAAATCGAAGTAAGATTTATTATCTTTTTTTATCTTCGGTTCTATTTTTTTATAGAGACTTGGAGCCAATTGGCCCTCATTCGCCTCTTATTCGGTTCTATGCTTCTACGACCACAAGAGAAAAGCAGCACCCAAACCCCGTTGTTTTTTAGACCGTCGTTCTGTAGGTCTAGGTGACTCCTACACTCAGAATTGGGTATTTAGAACATACAATAAGTTAAAAACTAAAAAAGTGTTAATTTGACGAGAATAGACGAAATTTTGAGGCTGTTCGGAATTCGAATCAAACCGTCCGTAATTTGAAACATGAACTCAAAACTGTCCGGAGTATGAATCAATTTTTGCAATTATTCTTGTAACATTTTTGGAAATTTTAATTTTTTTTCTCAAATGTAGCAGGATTGCTTTAGTAAAATGAGTTAAATAGAAGTTTGGCCGATAATAATTGAATTATTAAGAAAATATTACTTGCCAAAATTGGCCTAAGTGTAGTGTCCTTAGCCGGTCTCGTAGTACAGTCGTCAACTCGTACGACTTAACAACATGCCCGTCATGGGTTCAATCCCCAAATAGACCGCGCCGCCATACGTAGGACTGACTATCCTGCTATGGGGGGAAATCAATTAGTCACTGAAAGCCAAGCCCACAAGTGGGTACAGGCAGGCCTTGACCGACATCGGTTGTTGAGCCAAAGAAGAAGAAGAAGAAGTAGTGTCCTTAAGAGTGATGGGTAAAATTGGCAAAAATCCGGAGTCGGCTCCGATCCGACTCCGATAAATTCGGAATCGACTCCGGAAGGTAGGTCCACGCTACAATATCCGGAGTCGTTCGGAGTCGTTTGAAATTGCCCAGAGTCGTCCGGAATCGCTCGGAGTCGCCCGGAGTCGTCCGGAGACGTCCGGAGTCGTTCAGAGTCGCCCGGAGTCGCCTGGAGTCGTTCGGAGTCGTTCGGAGTCGTCCGCAGTCGCCCGGAGTCGGAGTCGTCCGGAGACGTCTGGAGTCGCCCGGAGTTGTTGGAAGTCGGAGTCGTCCGGAGTCGTTCAGAACCACCCGGAGTTGGAGTCGTTCGAAATCGTCTGGAGTCATCCAGAATCGGCAGCAGATAGAGTCATCCGGAATAATCTGGAGTCGGCTGAGGACGGCTTCTAAAGGAAGTGCACGCGCAAAGTAAGAGACAAAAAAACACAACGAAAGAAAATGTCTGATCACAAGCACATTGAACCACACGACTCATGTTGACTCCGACCAACTCCGATTCCAAACGACTCCGGACGACTCCGGACGACTCCGGACGACTCCGGACGACTCCGAACGCCTCCAGACGACTCCGACACCGGACAACTCCGGACGACTCCGGACGACTCCGAAAGACTCCGGACGACTCCGACTCCGGACGACTCCGACTCCGGACGACTCCGGACGACTCCGGACGACTCCGGACGACTCTGGACGACTCCGGACGACTCCGAACGACTCCAACTCCGGACGACTCCGGACGACTCCGAACGACTCCGGACGACTCCGGACGACTCCGGACAATTCCGGACGATTCCGGACGACTCCGGACGATTCCGAACGCCTCCAGACGACTACGGACGACTCCGGGCGACTCCGACTCCGGACGACTCCAGACGATTCCGGACGACTCCGGACGACACCGGACGACTCCGGACGACTCCGGACGACTCCGGACGACTCCGTCTCCGGACGACTCCAAACGACTCCGAACGACTCCGGGCCACTCCGGACGACTCCGGGCCACTCCGGACGACTCCGGACGACGACTGAACGACTCCAAACGAATCCAAACGACTCCGGACGTCTCCTGACGACTCCGGACGTCTACGGACGACTCCCCGGACGTCTCCGGACAACTCCGGACGACTCTGGACGACTCCGAACGACTCCGGACGACTCCGTTCGGACTCCGGGCGACTTCGTTCG
>KB667354.1:20027-31336 GCA_000349065.1 Anopheles quadriannulatus
TGGGACAGCAAAAAACAACGAATATGAACAAACAAGCAAGAAAAGTGCACGTTAGAGTGCTAAAAGTAGAAGAATAACAAGTGAACCGGTGGTAGTACCCCTTTTTGCTTCACTTCGATATATAAGCAGATCAAAGGATTCTTTCAGCTATCAGCTTCTAGAAATCCTGCCAAACGCAAGAATAACGTCAAACAGCAGCAGATGGGGCAGCAAAAACGATGTTCAAAGAAGATCATGGGAATAGTTACTCTCCCAAATAAGATCCCAAATAAGAAAACTAACAAAACCAAAGTCAACAGTCGCTCTTACGCTATACACGAAACTTGCTATATTAAGCAGAATACTTGCTATGACCTGCAACAACAAGAAAGATCGAGTAAATGAAAGTAGTAAACTCATACTGAAGGCGTGATTCATTTTGCAGCCACTTTGTCAACGTGTTCTCATGCTCAAATCAATTGTTGAAGGTAATGCGGCTGAGTAAAAGCATTTTTTGTAGCATTTTTCAAAATATATGTCTTTGCATGAGACTAAATTGAGTATTTTAGAGCATTTTATTTACCAGCAAAATAAGTCGAACTCTGAAAATAAAAGCATATCGAATTACATAGATACGATTCTGGTGCTTTTTTTATGATTTATAACTAGTAACATTTATGTTTTGGCTTTCATGCTTGAACAGCAGACATAAAAAAATTAAGCAATATTTTTCAATCGATAGAACAAAACAAAAATTTAATTATAAATGTTTTAATTTGCTGTACCAATGTCGAAAATTCCAATTCTTCTTGGAATTCAAATAACAAACTGTATAAACCATGCCAAGTAAACCAAAACAATTAATGAGCTCTCTAAATAGCGCCCACATTGCATTAAGGGCCTTCCTGAAATACATAACGATGACCTAAATGGTCTCATGCTTTTATGGCTGCTTAACTTAAATTGGTGGTTGACAGTTTGTTCGGCGAAAAAATCTTTCCCATTTGCTGTAGAGAGATGCACCTGACGTGGCCTGGTAAAATGAGCCAAAGAACCTCAACCAAGCGAGTGCTGCTGCGATGGAAAAAATTTTTGGTTTCCAACGGTGGCCCTTAGCGTGAGTTCAAACGTGTTTGTATGTGCATCAGAGTGTGAGTGAGGGATGTAGGTCAACCTTCAACCACTAATGAGTTTCCGCAGTCAATGTAAAATTCGATGAAAAACGACAGGTTGCATTGGATTGCAAACCGCCCAAGCCTCTAAAGTTAGTGCATTTCTTCCGAACGATCCCTGGCATGTACCGGATGACCTGCATGACCAATACTGGCAGTAGATAAAAAAAAGGAATCAACACACCGTGGAAGCTTACTTTCGCACTAACACAGTGTACCTAGCACCGCGATAGCCGACGCATCGGTTAAATGTGAAAATTTGAATATAGCCTATCACGGTATCGCTTCCGGAAACGGTGCAACGGCAGGCAGCTGTGATGTTGAGTTCACAAGGTACGCTCACCATAAATGATCACCTAGTTAGGTTTGGTTTTTTTTGCCAGAACCCACCACGGTACGTTGATCCATCGGTACGACCCCGTGCGTGCATGATGCATGATATTCTATTTCCCCGCGCGAAACATGGAGACGCCTGGTGGCTCTTTCACTCTTGACAGTTGCTGAGGGCGACTGCGGCACACTGCTGCACGAGTTGCGTGTGACATTAACCAATTGCACAATCAGCGAAATGTGTATACTGCAAGGCAGAGAGAATGCTTGGTGTTGTATTCACCGTGCCAGCCGTTGGACGTGCTGATGTAATAAATCATTCAAATGTTGCGCATCGGGCTTTGATGGAAAGGTTTTTGCAGATGTGATGGAGACATGCGCTATCATTCAGTGTCGTTTTCAACCTATTTTTATACGTTTGCTCATGAGAAAGGCATGGTTAAGGGGAAAAAAGGTGGAACGAAAGCTTACAACAGCGCAGGCCTTAGTCGTTTGTTCTGTTTTATTATTAAACGTATCCTATTTGAAGAATTGTTGCTTGCTGGTATTGTGCATTGGTAGTACTGGATTGTTTTGGTATTATTCATTCATCTGTCAATTAAGCAAAACGGCTGTTTAAAACTAAAACCGTTTCAAAGTTCAAAAATGATTTCCAAACTAAATTCTTTATTCTCTTGTTTTCAGTAATGGCCACACTGCGCTCCCAGTATGGAATAAATATATTTTTCCTTTTCATCGTTCATTTGAACCACGGTAAGTAAAACAACCAGTATATGATATGAACATCACACTTTGATCAATTGAAATTTAAAGTCTATGGATAAAAGGGATATTATGTGATAACTTTTTGTGCATGAATTTGTAGCTAAATATATAACAAAAATTAAAATAAATATTTCGATGCATTAAAAACAATGAACAACGAATATTGAATATGAAGAATTTGTTCATCAACTTCTGTGTTTCTGTCATTGGCTTTAGCACTCTGAGCTATTCAGATAATTGTGTGTCATATAATCTATTCTCTTCTAAACTTTGTTTATTAATTATTGTATATTTATTAATACTTGTGGTATGCTGTTTTAGTGGCAACTGTAGCGCTTTTGTGCAGGCAATATTACAATTTAGCCCTTTTACTTTTTTGTGATGGGAGAAGTTATTCAATGCACCTTGCATGAAAGAATCATCATTATACTGATTTTCTTCGCCACACATTCATACGCGCACAATGAGGCTTACACAAGTATTTCTAAGAGCTCAATGGACGTTCGTCAACACATAAAACATACCAAAGCAACTTAAACACCTGTTAAGTAGAGTCTGTTTTATATTATATTCTCTCGGGCCGTTTTGTTTCACCATCCCATTTATAGGGAGCACGTGAACGGCAAAGACGATCTTTCCCAACCCGAATGTACCGCATTTTGATGTATTAGCTTTGATTGCCCTTCAGTACACAGGCCAGCACCCAGCACTGTTTCGGGATCACACTGGGCTGATGGTGTATTCGCTTTCCCTCGAGCTATTGAAATGAAGCAAATGCGAAAAAAAAAACCTACAATATACAAAATATACACCCGCCCAAGGACTTGTTTGGAACGTATCATTGGCATATCTTTGTACAATTTAAATCGAAAGAACGCAGAAATAGCATTGTGTTTGCTCGTGTACACGCTTAAGGACGCGGAAAGCATCATCAGGGCAAATGGAAAGTGGCAAACAAACGCGGAACATATGATCCATTGCATAAGCAAAGCATTGAAACGAGGCATGAAGCAATACTGTAATCTGCTCGCTACCATCAGGCCAGGTCAACCGAGTGGGGGAACGAACCGAAAACCCGACCTCTCCTGTATACTGCTGAAAAAATTGAGCCTTTTTTGTTCTTTCTCTTTTATTTATGTAAAGTTAGCTGTGCTATTGTGAGCGTTTGTATGTGAATACGTTTGCAATGTTTCGTATTTGGCTTAGTGTCCCGCCTTTAGGGACATTTATTCATCAGTTGAAGTGCTGCAAGAAGTGTTGATTTTTCATCATTTCCACGGTCATTGCTTAGCTTGCCCGTGTGAGCCGTTGTCTGGGGAGAATGGAATACATTTTATTTGTGTTGTGGAATTATTCATTTCCCAAGTCTGCAAGTATAATTAGCCCAAGTGACCGGGAGAAAGATCTCAGAATGCATGGATCGTTGGAGGATAATATGCAGATAACAAGAAGTATAATTATACTAATTGAGTTTGGTTTATGCCTCGCAGGACCCTTTTTTGCTTTGCATCACAGTCACTCAATGTTAGGAACTTTCGTATGTGTTTTAATGCTATATTGGTATCATAGGTATCATTTTGTAAAACGCCATTGTAGCATTTGCTGTAGCTGCTGGCTTTTTCCGAGTTAGTATTTAGAATCTTAAAACCCGAAGGTTTGAATGCATTTAGAAACCCGTTTACCAAAGACGTTTTGCAAATGCAAAATAAATATGGAACACAATGGATTTTTTTTACCCAAACAAGCAAACTAAAACTGTAATTTCATCAAGACATACCTCTTTGCATCGATCATTCCAAACAATGGAGGAACAAATGAACAAAATTCCACGAAACCCCTTCCTCATACATCAACATACCTTCGAAAGGGTTTTGGCAAATGAATCTCTTAAACACACAAGCAGAAACTCCATGCCGAGAGCTAGAATGGTAAATGGCTATCATATTGCAGGGGCCGAGCTTTTTTGCTGTTTCTACAGGCAAGGACAGAATTGACAGGAAGTGATAACGCTCGATAGTTGGAATCAGATTTTGATGTTCTGGGAGGAGCATCTAGCACAAGATCGGCTCGGTTGGCTTTTCGTTAGATTTGGCCGGGAGAAAAGTTATAGAACAGTGTCGTTTGTTTCAGCAGTACAGGGTTTCTCGGTGCGGTATCGATTATTTGATGAAAGCTTAGTATGGCAAGCGGGATGAAAGCGAATATTCTTCGATCGATAAAAATAACGATAAAATATAGATAACAACGAATAATAAAAACTGGTTTGGTTGATTTTCAAAGCTTACGACGTATTAGAACAATGTCCTCATTTTCAAGAAATGAAGAAACATACCCTTTCATGAAGATTCACCAATGCTAGATTTCAGAGTTTTTCCCTCCAAGCATATGGCTTCGATGTATCTTTTACAAATTCCGAAGCATATTTTCCTTTTATTGTCGTTCTGGTACAGAAAGAAAAAGGTGTTTGCACAAAAAATGCACAAAAACTCCCTTGCTCCTGGTTTCACTATCCTCGATCGTTCACTTGTCGTGCGTTTGCTGCTGTCAGAATATCGCACCGACCAGAATCGGAATCGCATCATGCCAGTGCCAGCGGCTACCAGAACAGGCTTGCGTTTTCCATCTGTCCTGCCTGGTGTCAAAATTGAATTTGATCGCAAACATACACACATAACAGCAGCACCACGGTAAGGCTTTTACTGCCAACCGTTAGCGTGGACGAGTGTTGAGTGATTTTTTGTGTGTGTTGAAGCTCCGTTTTTCTGTCCATTCTGCTCGTGCACAAGAAAGCGGGACAAGATTGTTCAACGCTCACTGTAATCTGCGTTTCGCACAAACTGAAATCATTTTTCCATTTAACTAAATGTGTCCAAGTTTTTCAGGAAGTGAAATGAACGCAAAAAAGCAGCATAAAAACAAATTGAAAACACGTCAAAACATCATCAAATGTCTTGAAGCGCTCGAGGATAACGCTGGTTCTACGCTGAGCTCGGGGATTACTTTATTTCTGTTTGTTCCACATCCACCAGAGCAGGCGGCAAAAGCAAAAAGAAACAAAAAATACACGCAGAGCGAAAGCTTAAAATTACCCAAACGACTGCATGAAGCGATCAGGCGGAAATTCTCACACACGCAAGAAAAACAAATAAAGACGTTATCAATCCGTGCGAAACGCCTCGGAATGATTTATTAATAGCCATTTAGGCTGAACGACAACCGGCGCTGGTTGGTCTCATTTGCGCCGGAATGGATTTGCATTTTTCGGCAACAGCAGTTTGTGTACAGAGGGTGGTAAGGGAGGGAAGGGCAGAGTAATTCGCACCAGTCGATTGACTCGTTTCGCTTTCCAACAACACACATCACATTCGCGAACGCCCACCATATCAATCGTCGAACACACGCAGCAAGCCGAAATGATGTAATTTAAATAATAATGGTTCATTTCGCTGCCGCTTAAGCCTAGAGTTGATGCCTGCAGCAGGAAGCAAAGCTCAGACACACGAACATTCACTTACTTCATGGTAGCACGTTTGCGAGAACAAGAGCTTGTTGTGCATTCTGTGAAGAGTTGGACGGTTCAACTTTGTTCCCAACATCGTTCCGGTTTTGTACCGTTTTTGTAAAGTGTTTACGGTTGTGTTAAAATTGATATTTCACAAACACGCTCTCAAGGACACGTGCGTAAGGTGTTTGATATTGTTGTTGGGGACAATGATGGAAGCGATGAAAAATTGTAATTGATTTCTGTGGTACATTGTTTCTATATTTAAATCAACCGAAAAAGAGCGGGCTTGAGTGTAATTAAATGTATAACGTAGTTTATTCTTGCAGTTTCAGCAATACAGCATTGGAATGTGTTGAAATTATGGATAGATTTTTGTAAATGGTTGTATCCCATCTTTTTCAATCAAATTAAAAAAGGGAGCTGGGAGTTTTTTGATTCATGCTAGCGAATAAATCCCATTATTGTAGAGCCTATAAATTGTGAATTAATGAGATAAAACACATTACACGCGCATTTAATGCATGCGAACGAGATGCTGTGTAAGTGAGAATGCCGATGGAAATAAAGAACCGCAAAAAAGGAAGCTTACTCCTTGTTATCCCTTTTTCTTCGGTGCGGTACACGATCGTGAAACCATTTGTCTTGTTTTAAACGAACATTGTGCAGAGATATCCAATTCGGTGTATTTGAGAACAAAAAATAAAATCCCTCACCAGGGCAACAATGGCACAAGGAATATTCATGAACTCGGCACCAGTCAGAAAATCTAAGAAATTGTGATCCTTTTAATACATTGAGCAGTATCCTGCTGTAGAGCCGCTCTAGGAAGGTTGGTGCGTACATATTTCGCCTCGCAGTAACCTTTCCGGAGTCGAATGCGGGCTGCACCGTGGGTTTTTGGTTTGGTGGACCCACGCTCGAAATATTGCGGTAAGATTACGCGAGTGTAGGAAGTCAAAGTAACGAAAAAAAATGCAAACCTCCAAGCAGAAAGGATCACCGGAGATGGAATACCGACACGCTAGCCGGAACTGGAGTCCCTTTGGCCGGAAAGCCAGAATAACAGGCTTTTACGGGTTCGAAGGAGGTTATTTAAGCTCGAGACAGTACTTTATGGAGTCCCAATTGTAATCCTTTTATCTGTTATCTGCTTTGTTCGTGTTCAAGTGCGGCAAGAAGGGTCTGTTTATGATAAAGCTCAACAGTTCCAGTAGAGGTAGAGAGCGGCCTTAAATGGCTCGTAAGCATGCAAGATGTTTCGAGTAAAAGTGCCGGAAAGCTACCAAACAATAGAATCAGTTAACCCTTTTTGTGGAACTTTAAAAGTATGAATATTAATCTTGGGTTTTGTACCTCATGTTGGGGTCGATTTGATTGAACAATGGTTTGGTGTGCATGCTATCACAATGCCATAATTGTACAACATCTGGTTCACATTTGTAATCTGTAAACACGGCCAAATGATAACCAAGAAGATGAAGAAGCTTTCAAAACAATTGGACAAACTAAAATGATGTGCATTGTTTTGCTAACCCTTATCAGTAATTCGGGCAGAGTTATGAACCTGAATGTACGAAATCTGCATTTAGAATTTCATTCTTTATAGCAATCTCGTTGAATTCTAAGCATTTTTCACTATTTATGTCTGCAAGTTAATGGCAAAAAAATGATAGGAACCTTCAGCCACAGCTCTTGTTTAATCGTAATCGTTCATTAGTTTCAATAAAAAAATATCAAAAAATTTAATCATTCCTGCATCTGAGTCTGAATACCGTTTAAATGTCTGTTTCCTACTGTAAAAAAAAACCCACTGCCGCATGTCGCATTTCGCAAAAATCGTTCCACCCCAATCCGCGACTTGTTCTGTTTTCCCTTTAACCATAATCAGCACTCAAACCGCATCAATAAATGCACCCAACAATCGATTGCTGCATGATACTCCGTCACTCCCGTTCCCCTGACGTGCCTTGCGGTGAGAGTGTTTTTCGTTAATTAACTGTGTGCGTTCCCTTGACAGATTCGAATCACGTTGCTCAGTTGCCATCCTGTGAAGCTTCCAGTCTTTATGTGTACCAGCTGCGTATCCACTGGGGAGGTGTGCCAGATTTAAGATCAACAATCCCCACTACCATACCCTCTGCACCCCTCAGCAGCATGGAGTGGCGATAGCAGGATTGACTGTTTTTCGTTTCGGACCGATTCCACAAAACCAGATGGGATTCGGCTATTTCCGGAATTGATAATCGATAGGAAATATGTCTGTGTGCGTGTGTGAGCGTTTGTACCCAGTCACAGGACACATTCACACAGCCAAATCACAGGCAAAAAGGGCTTAATTATACGCTTATAATCGTTACCAATCAATTTGAAAAGTTTGGCGTTCCGATGGCGCTCCGACCGAGCCCTCCCTCACCATCTCAGGTGGGGATTATACCGTTAGGAGTATTGCAGGACCTGCAGGACATTTCTGCAGGAAGCATTCAATTTGAAGTTCATTTAGGCTTCACACAATTAACAACCGAATTTCGATAATTGTGGCAGTCCATCGGAATTGAATTAACGTAATGGGCTGGGATTATGGAATAGACGAAACGAGTTTGTTACAATGCTAAAACAAAACGCCCTCAGGGCCTTTACTAATCAGTTCAATTGAAATGAATTTTAATATTTTACTTGATAATGACAATGTACATTTTTCATGCATCTTATCAGCTCTTTCCTCCTGAAGGCTTAAACAGTGTGGCGTATCACACCGATTGTGTTGAATTATGGCTTAAAAGTCTCTGTTTCTACAAAAACTGCAAATCAACACAAATTGCAATTAAAACTTTACCCATAAACAGCTTCACTCGAGCATCGGAATCTGCTTTGCAGTATCTAAGCATAATTCCGTTTGATGTTCGGATTTGAACCAATCGGACCAATGCCATCACTTGCCCACGAGCTATAATTGTACATCAAAAATCCACAAAAGCTCATCTACCCGACTGCCAGTAGCGTTTCGTTAAATATTCACACTAATCTGCCCACCTCTACCAACGATATCCAGTTGCACTTCAACGCAATCACATCACAATCGCCAACATCACTGAAAGATTATGTGGCGACAGTTGATTTATGTATCTTTGCCCATGTGATAACATCTCACACCTGCCTAGCAGAGCTGTCACTTTTGATTGCCTTTGCTGGTGTTTGCTTTTTTGCTGTATGTGTGTGCTCAAGGAGGCTTGCCGTGTTAGGAGCGATAGAGCCGTATTAAACCGCAACGCCTGCGAGTGTGAGCAAGATTGATAACAACGATAAATTAATTTACGCTCCAGGGCGACGAACCCAAAGCTTCACAGTGGCTGTGATGCAGCTCAATCCAAGGAAAAGGAAAGGCTTTTCCTTTGACTGTTAGGGTAGAACAAATGACTTTATTGCATGTGGAAAGCATAGAACATTGATGTTATCCCTCAAGGGCAGAACAGTCAGAGTCGATCTTATGAAGAGAGAGATACTTCAGCGTAGATTATGTATGTTAATGCTTGTTTATTTGAGGTAAATTCAACATGCAGGGAATCTATGCAGTACGTATGGGTACGATGGGTTGTCTCTTTGAAGGTGATGCATGTTGGTGGTTGTGATTGTTTGAGATAATGGTCAGTCTAGCGTAGGACATAGGACTGACTATCCTGCTACGGTAACAATAAGTCACTGAAAGCTTAGCCCACTTTCACTTGTGTGGATACAGGCAGGCCTTGACCGGCAGCGGTTGTTGTGCCACAAGAAGAAGAAGAAGGTCAGTTTAGCATTTATTGATAGTGTTGTACTATTTGGCCTTTAATAATAACATCAGAAAATAATAAAAAATAATAATACCAAATGATACATTATATCAAAGCTAAATGATTTTAACCGCTTTGTTTATACTTGAACAATAAATTGACTGAACTCCTGCTAAGATGAAAGTTATTAAACCTGTTAATGACTGAAGCTTGATATAATATTTTCCATTTTTTTCATTAGTAAATGTTTTTTAACTATAAATTTGGCCTTGAACGGTATTTTTTATGTCAAAATTATAATTTTTCTTCACTTCAACCTACTTCTAGTAAGATTTTTCTAGTGAGCTTTTTACACTTGAAGCGCTCTGCAAAGCTGTAAAATGTCTTCCCTCATAAAATGCATTGATGAAAGCAAGAAAGTATACAAATTTCTATTATATTCAACCCAACGAGGCCATCGTGAAGGAAACAGTGTTTCTCATTTATCATCCCGATCCCTTCTGACGTTTCGATTTCCTGCGTTCAACAGCTTCCAACTGCCACCACTAATTTGTATCTTTTCTCTACTTTCTCCCATTGCCACCGGAACTGTGGTCATCGATTGAAAACTCCCATTCCACAACACCAACCCGGCAGGCATTACAAAGTCACTGCAGACCTTTTCGGAGGAACAGTTCCTGTTAGAGCTGAGTGACGATCGCAGCAGTTCACCGGTAACACGCCCTCCGATACGCAACCGGACACCTCCGTACCTTGGCAATCTGCACCTTGGCTTTCACCAGCACCAGCAACATCACCATCAGCTCTCTGAGACCAGTGAGAACGAAATTTACGACTCGGACGAGAGTAATCTGCTCCGGACGCCGCTCGACCGTGGGCCACACTTTGATTTGTCCGCCTCGAAGAACATTACAGCGCTGGTCGGGAAGACGGCCTATCTCAACTGCCGGGTGAAAAACATCGGCAACAAAACGGTAAATTTCAATTCCAATGGAGCTTTGTATTGCTTCCGTGCTCGTTTTTTTCCTACACACAACAACGCGTTGTGTATTGACAGTGTTCTTTTTTGCTTTCGAGCTCGAGTTGCTTCCGTACCGATAAATTCTAACCATGTGTTTTTATTTGTTTCTCTTTTTCCTATGTGTGTGTGTTTCGACTGTTCATGTATCACAACACAACGTCCCCCTGTGCGGATCGTTCGTCCTCGGCAGGTGTCCTGGGTGCGGCATCGTGACATTCATTTGTTAACCGTAGGTAGATTCACCTATACGTCTGACCAGCGTTTCCAGGCTGTACATAATCCCCAGACAGACGACTGGTCGCTACAAGTAAGCCCCTCTTTTCCTCTGTTGCTCCATTGGGTCACACGATGTGTGTTTTTGTTTTTTTTAGTGCAACCTATATCACTCTGTCCCTCCTTCTCGATGAGTCTTTTGAGAGCTCAGGGAACAGCACAAACGATGAGTCAGCAAACTATATGAAATAATAAAAAATGAACCTACTCTGCCTCTATTGACACTCTATATGGCCTATTCGGGCCATCGATCATATGCTGGTGGGCGTTGGCAGTAGATCCATGTGCACACGCACGAACACGCAAGCTCTCAGGAGATTCCGTCTGTGAAGTGTTGAACTGTCTTTTTTTGTCCACTTTATTTGACCGCCTCTTTTGCGTCTGCCTGTCTCCCACATGCAGCTAATACCCGTTGGTACGTTGTTCTTTCAGATTAGATACCCTCAGAAGCGGGACACGGGCGTGTACGAGTGCCAGATCTCCACTACGCCACCGGT
>KB667365.1:0-34836 GCA_000349065.1 Anopheles quadriannulatus
TGTTGAACCGTACAATTCACAGGTGCCGCACAAATTTGTGATACGTGAACGCGCGAGTGCAAATTAACCGAAATAAAATAGTTCAAGCACTTAAATACCAAGAAAATCGCGGTAAAAATCAACTTGGAAATAGCAGAGTGAGAAAGCACAACCAGCCGCTATGAGTGACAAGTGACAATTGATTAATATTAATAAATATAAATTAATAAATGAGCCTAATAAAACTCCAATCCAATCACAGTCCTGAATGCCGCCTACAAGATCCTGTCCCAGATCCTGTTATGCAGACTTGCGCCCCTTGCTACAAATGTTGTTGGCAGCTAACAAGCTGGGTTTGTTGGAGGCAAATCCACCACCGACCAAATTTTCACTCTACGGCAGATCCTCCAGAAGTGCAGTGAGTGCCAGATCCCTACGCACCTCCTGTTCATCGACTTCAAGGCGGCTTACGACACCACATACCGGAATGAGCTTTGGAACATCATGCAGCGGTACCATTTTCTCAGACTCAGGCCATCTGGGAAGCAGTGTCTTAGATGAAGGTGACAATCTCGAGGTAGTAAAGGAGCTCCCCTATCTCGGGACGATCGTTACTTCGAACAACGACATCAGCAGCAAATTTCGGAGACGCATTGTCCATTGTCTATGGGCTTCACCGACTGCTGATATCCAAAAGATAACAGACAGGAGTCCTAAACCATCCGAGCGGATGATGCAAACGCTGTGGGCGTGTTTGACCGACGCATCCTCCGGACCATCGTTGGCGATGTGTTTGAGCATGGAGCGTGGAGGAGAAGGATGAACCACGAGCTTACTGAGCTGTACAGCGTACCGAGCATCCTGACGGTGGGAAACGCTAGCAGGATACGATAACTGGGGCATGTCATGAGGAAGCCGGACTCATGCATCACCAAGAAGGTGTTTGACAGCGATCCCCAGTTCGGCATAAGACGCAGGGGAGCATAGCGAACTTGATGGCTGGATCAGGTGAAGCGGATCTGTCAGAAATCGGGTGTCTACATGAATGGGAGGCTGCAGCCAGGGACCGAGCATCCTGGAGAATGATTGTTGATCGGGCCATGTCAAATCGATGTGCTCTATCGTGAGCAGGCCAACAAGAGAGATAGCGAGAGACGTTTAGAACATTTTAGAACCAATTGAACAATATGCAAGGCACTCTACGTTCAGCAGTTGAGGAATAAATATTTAATAGGAAGAATAATGTTATTATACCCTAAGGCCCGGGTCTCTAAACATGATCCTATGAACAACATTTGTTCAATGACAACATTTCTGTATTTTTCTGTTTAATTCAAAAATTGTGCGCATATTTGCTCAATAAAATACTTCATAATTAAGTTAAAATTTTTTCCATCCATTTTGGTTTACAAAACATGTTACTGCTTCGAAAATGTTACTGCAACAAATAAACATAAAGAAAATCGATTTTTTTCCTGCAACAAAAATGTTCCCGTAACATGGGTTTGACAATTTGTCGATACGATTTGGCAACAAATGTTCCCGCAACATTTTCATAGACCCATGAAGAATCTATGTTACTTGATTGATAATACCTCCGCACATCGCAATTGGTCACTATTTTGTAAGCTCAATAAGACGCGACTTCTGTAGCTTACAATGCATCTAGGCGATCCAAAAAAATTTCCACGACAACTTTTGGCAACACTTTCCATCCGTCTTGGTTTTAGCACGAAAATATGGCTAACTTCGATTGTTTCTTCGCGAAACGCGAGCGCTGCGTTTCTGTGAAAATTAAACAAACCCGCGGCAATCACGGTTGCCCGTGATTTTGTTCTGAAACCAAGAAGTTTACAAAAATGGGTCGTTTGGAAGCAGTGTTAGCAAACGCGTGTTCCCGCGACTTTAGTAGTCTAGCATACCTAAAGACCCTTGTATTAGGGGTCTCCAAGCTTTTCACTTCACGGGCCGCATTACTTTACAAATAACGTTGTTGTGTGCAATTTTGACGTTTTGATAAGAAAATGCTTACTAAATATTAATTAGCTAAGTTAAGTGAACTAAATAATTTAATTTGATCTGTCAAATCAATAATCTATTTATTTTAACAATTAAAAAGTCATCGCTGGACACATTACACGCTAACGAGGGACCGAGGGTCCTAGCACCGACAAACCTACATGACACTGGCGTTACAAAAGTGTCCCACACGAAAGTACTGTCATTTACCAGTGAGGCGATCACTTCTGTCAAAATAAGCTCTGTTCACTGCTGCTTCGATGTAAACAACTTTTCTAAACACAAATTGCGAAGGAAGTGTGAGGCAAGATTTTGTGAGAATTATACGACAAAACACCCAGGAAAATCATTTTATAAGTTTCCAAATCAATGCAAAAGATGTAAGAAGTAAATAAAACAATGTGCATTGGAGTTTGCAGAGAAAAACAAAAAGGGGTTTTGGCAGTTCCTACTCTGTGTCAGTGTAGTAAGCGAATCATTATAGAGATGGCGCTAGTGTTTAACGTATTTTAATTTTAAATAAGGAGACAATTTTTGAAGCTCTTTTTTGTTCGAAGTGTCACGTCGGTTTGTCGGTGGTCCTAGTTCGGAGGCTAATACCCTAGTATATGGGGTTTGCTACGAGATTACATGGACTTTACTCTATCTACAGTCCAGTCCAAAATTAGTCCCTTTTACCAAGGTCCATCAACTGATGAATTTTTATTTTTTATACATACATGGTTTTGTTTAACCAATATCAATTTCCGAATTAATTTACTCTTGATATTCTTGGAATTTTAGGAAGCTTTCGATTCTTGTAATTATTAAATTTAGTTATTTGTTTATTATTCAAAATATGGGTTAAATCGGAATTTTCAAAAATTCAGAATCTCAAAATTATCAACATCTGAGAAAGCAAGCCTACGAACAACATTAAGGGAACTGGGGTAGTTTCGATACCTTAAGGTTTTCCCTTGATTGCAATACTTTTGTCAATGTAAACTTAGTAGTGGACATCGAAAGAGTTTTTTTGATTCATTATGTACCATTTTACGAGAAACTACGGTCCCTGGTTTGATTTTGATAACATATTGATATAAATAAAAGATGTTCTTTGTTGCATCAAGACTGCAATGCGGGTAAGATCGACACGATGATGGGGTAAAATCGACACGTTGTGGGGTGATTTCGACACAATGCTTATAACTTTTAAAATAACAAACTCTGATGGCCGGTTGTTTTTCATTGAAGCTCTACAAAGTATTTCATACCAATTTTAAGAAAAATTAATACAAAACGTTCTTGAAATATACAAAAGAAATGAAGTTACAAGCAAGAACAAATGTCTCGTCCAAATAGCATGGAACCAGAATCTATATAGTAGAAGCTGCGTAGATAGCATCTGGTTTACGAAATGAGTGGTTAAGATTACTTTACAATTATTTTGTTTATGCGTTTTTACGTTTTTGATGATTTTAAAATAACTCAAATATTCGAAACAGTTAATATAAATAAGGTGTACTAATTATTTTCCTTAAAAAGCTCTAGAAATACTAAAACGGCAAGGTGTCGATGTTACCCACAATGTCGAACCAACCTTGACTTTCCCTAATATCAATAGAAACAGTTTACAATTAACCGGAAAAGAAGGTTAAGTGGAAACATATTTTGTGAAACATATTTACAAAACAACTACAACAAACTGCGAACGATTACCATTGTACATATAATTGATGGTCATACATTGTTGGGGCTTTTAAAGGAATCAATTCATCGATGCCCTTTGATGTATACAACATTTTCCTTTGCTAACATTTGGAGAGCAAATAAGTGCCACCGTTTACAGTTCGAAAGCAATACATCTCTGGCAGGATAAATAAACAAGTAACTTAACACGGCCAACAATTTAGTGAAAGAGGCAGCAAAAGTTATTCGTTATTCAGCAGAAGAAAATATGATATAATTTTCTTGAATTTAGTGTTAAGCTACACAATTATTAAATTAAATGTATTAAATAGTGTGTGCGGATGCTCTTAAATACAAACCGTAATCTGTTACACTAATTGAATTCCTTGTAAGTGAAGGAGCCACAAGCCATAACCAATGACACTTATTTTGAACAATGTTTTATTCATGTATAATATATTCGTTTGTCTCTATATTTGTCTGACGTCTAATTTGATATTAATGTTTAATTGCAGACATTTAATGTTGTTGTGAAGAACAGTTTCATCAATCAATATCAATGGATTACTGTAGTACAACTATGCAGAGACATAAAATATGACTCTTGCTGTATCGTAGTATTGAACATGTAGTGGATTAGTAAAAAAGAATTCCAACTGAACCGAGGCTATCCCATAGAACCAAACAACCAACCAGCAACGGCAACAATTCTAAAGGTGTCCAAGGAGATGAATTCAACCTGGCGTGTGATAGTATTTCTAATAATACTATGGCGAAATTGCTACAATAACAATCTCTTGGTCCACGGCTGTCCTCTGGAGTGTATCTGTCTATCACAAACACAGGTAACATTAAAATTAATTAGTATTTCAAATGTATTCCAACGACATGCAAATAAACCACAATATATAAAACAAATTTAAAAATTAAATATTTGTTGAAAAACTAAAAACTGTATCATGTTTAGAAAATATCATACACGCTTAGGATTCCGGGTACAGCTTAGAGCTCTCAGTGCATATCGAGGTTGAACAAAGAATGAACATTACAATGGCTCTCTGATTTGGGTAAAACTTATTTATTATTCAGCTAGCACTAACGATTTACTTATAAGTAACGGGGAGTGAAAGCAAACACTGACTTCAAATACTTTCAAGTACAAGCAGATAATATAAAATTGTGCAAAATATCATTTATTTAGATTGCTCTATTAAAACCTTCTTTTCCAACTTGTTTCCACATAAAAACTAACAGCTAAATTAAAGTTTCTTCACCTTTCCTAGAAGCTCAATGCCTCAAAAGAATAAGTGTTAAAAGTTCAAAAGAGAACGCTATGCTGAAACTGTATTATCACTGAATGAGAAACATTTATGGTCTTCCATAGTGTACGTTAGGCCGCGGGGCCATGGGGATTCTCAGCGCTCATTTTCTCAAGCACTCATGAGTGCTTTTGAGAAATCCTCGTTCTCAGCGTTTGTCGAATCGGAACAAAATCGGTTTTGAGAATCTTTGAGAATCTTTGAGAAAGTTAACGATGCAGCGATCGGCTAACTGAAATATAAGCAATTGTGCTATTTGTTTTTCGATAATCACTTTGGAAAATGGATTCAATATTTATAATTGAAAAAGTTTAAAAAACATGCGACCAAAAATATATTTTCTATTTAAAGCTCCAAATAAAATTTGAGTGGCTTTATCAGTTTCTCAGAGTGAGAAAAATTGACGACGGCCACGAGCTCACGTCTGAGAACAAGTTTTGAGTGCTTGAGAAACTTAAATGAGTGCTTGAGAATGTTTTCTCAGCTTGAGAAAGCCCCATGGCCCCGCGGCCTTAGATTGCCAATTTTCGAGTGTTCCAGCTACATTCGAGCCAAAGTGGAAATTCTCGCGAGACAGGATACATTTCGAGAGGCGAAATAAAGTTTCATGCAACGTTGGTTGAACGAGTCTCAGACCTATTTAGTAATCGATTTATAAGGCTTCTAAGTGGTCGAGGGAGAAAGGAAATATTCTATAACAAGCTGTTTTTATTCCATTTAAGAGAATGATAGTTGTTTAATACCATACGTGAGCATTTAAGAAGGGTACATAATACGATTTTATCCGCTTGCTTGTATGAATGATGCTGTATCGAATGTTATTTTACTCCTTCTTATCAATTTATTTTAATGATTTTTTAATACTTATCCAACGGATTCTATAGGTCATGTGCAACACTGGCGCTCTGCGTGAGATACCATTGAAAGCCATCCCTGTAACGGTAGAGCAACTGTCACTCACCAAAAACTACTTCCCAATCATCAAAAGTGATGCATTTGGAGGATTGAGAGCGCTACGAAAGCTGTCACTCGACGGCAATAACATCACCACTATTAAACCATTTGCTTTCCGTGGTCTACCGCGGCTGAGAGATCTCTCGATTCAACATACCCCTCTGGCAACAGTTGCATCATTTGCCTTTGCCGGGCTGCAGAACGTCTCGCAGATACAGCTGTCACACAACAAAATCCTACGCATCGAAGGGTACGCATTTGCCGGGGCCGTCAACATTCGACAGATACATCTCGCCGACAACCCAACCGTAACGATTGAGACGAACGCATTCTCCAGCCTTAGCAACGTCGATCGACTCATCCTACCGTCGGGTATACGTGTGATCGAGCCGGACGCTTTCTATGGGCTCGAAACGGTTGGCTACCTGAAGCTTTCTTTCATGGATCTTGCCTCCCTGGAGCCGTACACATTCCGGGGCCTGACGCACGTCAAACTGCTCTCCCTGCAAGAATCTGATCTCGGTATCATACGAGCTGGTGCCTTTGAGGGTCTCGTGCAGGTCGAGTTACTCAACATACTCAACAACAAAATTGACGCCATTCAGGAGCTCAACATTACTGCAGCCAATAGAATTAGGGTGCTTCGGATACAGGGTAACCATCTGCTCGAAACTCCCGAAAGTGGCTCGATCGTGCTTGAGGGCATCGATACACTGCATGTAAATAGTAACTACTTCCCATGCGGATGTCACATCCACACGCTCCTAGATAGTCCCCTCGCCAACGGTACTTACTTGTCACACAGTGGGGCTCCCCCCGGTGACTTCCTCTCCAAGAACTACTGCATCTCCCCGCTCGAGGTGAACGGGATGCCAATGAGCTCAATCGATATATACTCAATCGGGCGCTGTCTGGAACAGGTTACACGAGAAAATCTCGAAGCAGCCAACTCAGCCATATCAACTATGCTGCGGGGACAGTCTTGGAACAGGTGGCTGCAGTGGCGAAGTGAACATAGTAAGCGATCTCAAGAGACGACACTTATTTCAGCTGTCTCGTCGGCTGTGCGGTTTCTGGCGGCATCGCCTATCATAGCAATTAAGTTTGTAGTATACTTAAAAAGTTTTAACATAAAAATCAGTTGAACTTCACCTTTTTGATGTTAGTTAGTAAGATATTTTTTTATGAAATCAGAACTATTCAATTTCTTCATATTCGGTTCCGAAGACGTAAATCGGTAAACGGTAAAAGTCATATACTGTAAATCTAGAATAACTAATTACAGAGTTAAGCTCTAAAATAAAAATAGTGTATCGGTCACTTGTGAAAATATGTTAGAGGTAATGATCTAATCTTCTTTTTAATAGATATGGCCTTAGATTGCTTTCCTGTGCAACAGTTACATTATCAGTATTTTGACTAGACATTTCCAATATAAAGTTTGTTAGTTTAATTATTTTTTATCATTTCAAAATTTCAAAATTTTCATAATTGAATAACATTTTTAAGCCATTCATACAACTCATCAAACGATATTTTCATCGATGCCGTCAATCAAAAGTAGTTAGAATAACTGCATTATTAGTTAGACTTGTTTGCATTTAGCGAGTTCATTTTATCACATTTTTTATTTAACAACTAATTTAAATTATGAGAGGAAATCAATAAATTGATATAATAATAAATGGGTAGATGATTGCATGATTTATTTGTTTCATTTCCCACTCCTGATTCTTTTGTAAGAGCCACTATACAAATATGATATGCTTATCATTAGAGCAAACCATACATAATAAACTATGAAACGCTTCATCCAAAAACGCCTTTTTATGATTTTTACACCCCCTTATAGGATAACATAGTCAATAATAATCTTTTACACAATGATAGCCTATGTTGCTGTAACAAGATTTTTTCTTCAATGCCCATCTTTGCAAGAAATTTGTGGGTTCTTCCGTCAAATATACTTTATGGTAGTTCAAGGAGTTTCTGTTAGAAAGTTGAAAATAAAATACTGTTCTACATTGAGCGCAAAGTATCAACTTTATTTTTTTCTTTTTCTTGTTTGGCGCAACAAACGCAGTCGGACAAGCACTATCATTGCTACTGATGGTCTTAGCTCTCAGTGACATAATTTATTACCCATTAAAAAATAACCAGCAAAATACTACGAGAGACACGGTCCATACGAGGCTTGATGTGATGGCATGTTGTTAAGTCGTGCGAGTTGACGTTGTACCACGGGACCGACTCATCTGTTGTCAATTAGCTTTATGAAAACTACTCAAGATACAACCATGTACCACGTTGTGTATCGTCTAAAAATGATTTCGTTGCCCTACGTTCAATTCAATCGGTCTAATTACGAACGTGGTTTTGGGAACAGTAATGTGTAATAACAATGTATATCTACATAGAAGCAAGACCAATGCGATATCGTTTGTACGCTTATCGAAATCAAATTATTATGATTAGTGGGAGTAGTTTTCCAACCGTCAGTACAACATGTTTGTAAATATTACAAAATAAGACGGTAACATTTATGTATATTAAAAAAAATAGTAAAATTCTAAAACTCATGCAATTCAGCCCCATCACTAACAGTCCATTCCTGAAGTTTGACAATGAAATCTACCGTTGGGTTTTACGAATCTAGGATGTTCAAGGTAAATTGTATTAATTTAGCCAAGAAAATTTGAAAAATCATCCAACTCCAGTTATACTATCGCATGCAGCAAACAAACTATTCTAAGTAAAAGGAAAAGAAAACCACAGCTTGCGTTATAAAAACAATAAAAAATTATATTTTTTGTAAAAACCCTAATATGTTGCAGGTCTACTAAACATCCAAAGTAGGTTTACAAAATATGGTAATAAGGACATTCAATTGTTCTTGATGAATAATTTGATTCCAAAAAGGAAACGATAAAGATATACAAACAAAGTCTAGTCGTATTGTTTTGATACTGGTTATGGAAACAAGCATAATCTTGAATGAAACAAAAAACAATTCATAATTGAGTTGTTTTAACACGACACAAGTTGTGTACTTTTGCTTAAGATATTAAAAAAACATATGTAAAACATATGCATATCTTAGCAGTAAGCTAGCATATCAACAAAGAAATAAAGCGCTCAATATATACCATACGATTTAAAAAAAAACTTGTGAAATGGCAACGGAAAAAACCGTCAAAGAAATCAAACAGAATACAAAAACAGTATAAAAATATGCCAGTGTGTAGACCTTTGGTAAGAGGTGTAGAATTTGATTAATTATACAAAATGATGGAAGAACTCAACAAAACACAAGTCATTATTACTATACCATGTGGTTGTAGTTAAATAAATTACACATTTTTTATAAAAAAAACTAAACCAGATACTTGTCATTCTGTTGTGGGTAAAATATCAAGGTAAGTTTTAAATTATATTTTTTTAAATGCATTGACACAAAACATCTAGATGTTAACATTAACTTGTTTGTAAACATATTGAAAACATGTTGCGTCATGAAAGAGTGCATTGATTATTGCAAAAAAGCAATCAATGTAACAAATTACAAAACTATTATACCACAAAGTTCGCACGAAAAAATTCTCACGAGTTTCTTATGTTTACCATTTACCATTCACTTACCAATCCACTTCTAATACTCCCGTTCCTTGTGAACGTGTGTTGTCACAAATGGATCGAGTGATTTTTTACGTTTTCAGTATGATAGAATCCTTTCCACATATCCCCATGCTGGCGAGTCTCAAACAGATGTAGAACACAAAACCGAGTGACGACAACCCGTGTAAATACGGTTAGACATCTAATTAAACTTTGGGGAAATGAAATGGTAAAACGTTTTGCTAGCATGATACATAACCATTGAACTATTGATCAATCGATGGTATGATTGCGTTTGCAAAGTGTTCATACGAAAGGTAAGCAATAATGTGTATTCCAATTTAGCTTGGAAGGTTTCCAGTTTTCTTCAAACACTTTAGGACACAGTCATAAAATGATATCATTATGTAGAAATTCCCCAGAATACGCCATTCTAGAAATACGTGATTTCATTATACGCGATATTCTTAATTTGACAGTCCTTCGAACAAATTACACTGACACATCAATTGTCAATATAAAACAATTTCCCTTTTAATTGAATTTCAAAAATCATTTTAAACAGTACAAAATTGTATTCTTCAGCTGGAATCAGATCAAATAATTGTATTTTGAACTAAAACCTACGACTTCAAGCAAAATTACTATCAAATTTGCTCCACACCGCGATTATCTCCAGCCCACATTAATAGCGTATTTCGGGGATTACCTGTATATCACGTTTTTTGGATTTCATTGACCGAGCAAATTGTGGTGTCATAATTTCGTGTTTATCAACAATGAATAATTATTACGCAACCATATTTCACTAACAAGTAGAAAGTAAGTAAAACAGATAAAATTGACATTTCATTTTATCTACTTTTTGTTATTCACAAATCCTCTGATTTATCTACTTTTTGTTGAAAATGCCTGATTAATTTAAGCGGCTCGCACTTTCCTATCAAATTTTATTTGCCTCTGTATTTACCCTTTGAAATTATTGAACACACGTGCACCTATATTTTATACAACTCATTAGTCGACACAACTCCATCAGAAGGCCCTCAATCTATCAGATTCACTAATAGCAATAACTAACAGCAGTGTCGATCATCGTTGATTTGGACATTGTCACTGTCTTGCATGCAGCAAACTGCATGCAGCAAAACCATACTAAACAACTCACGCGCTATCTTTCTCGTTCCGTGTAATGCAGTCAGTCCAGTTTTTAACAACTTCGTGTTCTTACTTTACTTTAGTTCCCAAACCAATCATTTCAATACTTCAATTTCAATTTCAATACGTTGGTACATGCACTTAGAATGAATGAGACATAAATGACCGATATATTTTATCATAAAACATAAAATATAGAATATAAAATGAGCATAGTTAAATTTTTCATTGAATGTTTATGTCGATTAAAATGAGTCGCTAAATCGGTGTATTTAATTAACGTGTTTTTGCTGGATTTTATATTTAAAGCCAACTTTTTTTTTGTTTTATCGTTGCGCTGAGTTGCGCAAATAATGGTTCATTGAATCAATAATCATTGTATTACATTATCAGAATTTAAAAAGCACACATCACAATTTCGCCCACATATATAAGGACTTATTTGTTACCATAGATTATGTTGAAATTATGATAATGTTTAACTAAACATTTGTCCAACTTATTTCACGGGCTTAAAAACTAGTTTTATTCAACACAGCATTCAAAGAGCTTTTTGAGTTTCAATTTGTGAATATGTGGCCAAACTTCTATAGTTTTCTAAAGTTATTTATTTAAATCAATTACAAAGCATCTGTTTACGTTACGGTAAAGTGTATCGATGTATCAATTACAAGTTGCACAGTTCTATCCATTCTACCAACCCATGGATAGGCGTTTTAAAGTACATCTTTTGTTCAAGCAAAATCAATCGGGTGAGTAATTTAGCAAATGCCAGTTTCAGCAGACACTATCGGCAAGCCACTGATTTGGGGTGTTAAGGTAATATAAACGAGTTCTTACCAGTCAATTGGGTAGGATCGAAGGTAACAATGGCATTTGTCAGGTCAGTTTGGAAACGTTGAGTAAATTGAAATTGCTACCAGCGGGGAGATATTGGCAAGGCTCAATGTGACTAGTTCTAAGAGTAAATGTTCATCTAGAGACAAGTTTAAAACACCGAATGATTAACTGAATTTTTTAAAGAGAAAACATTTAATTATTAGAATGAGAAGAATAAAAAAAAAGCAAATTCCTCGTTCATAACGTATAAATAAGAAAAAATTCAATTTATCACTCTGTCATAATTCTTATCTTTCGAAAAAAATTGTCTTCGTAGCATGAAGGGCCTGTTAGCGTTTTTCAACAGGCCATTTTTGAACAGCGATCGGCAAAGTACTTCGCGCGAGCCGTATGCGGCTCTTTGAAATCGAGATGGCGGCTCTAAATGATATATTTACTGATATCATAGAACTTTGACATATTTTTGCTCTTGGTTGAATAATTTGGCTTTTCACGTAAAACTCTATGAACATTTTTGTAGAATTTAGCTCTTTTGGCCGCAAAGTTTACCGATCGCTGTTTTAGAATGTTAGTTTAGAGGATTAGTTTATGAAATTTTAAAAGTGAGGATTTTTGATCTCTTTTTAATGCAAAATATGCAAAATACATTTCCCTTTTATTTATTAGGGGAAAGCGGGGCAAAATGGGCATGTGGGGCAAAATGGGCAACCTCTATTTAAACATTATTTGACTATGCTTCCAATGCTCAAAATGTATTCATTAGATAGTTCTATGAGCACCATGTAAGTTTCATAACCCTTACATAACAAATAATCAAGAAAAATGCAAAAAAGGTTTAGTAGCATATTGATGTAATTTTAGCCACTTCGTTAATAAGCTTAAACCAGTGTCACAGGGATGTGTTGAAATTTTACTTGATAAATGTTCGATGATATGATATTTCTATACAATTTGTCAGAAAAAATGAAGGCGATTGTATGCGTATTTTTACTAATATAACAAAAAATACAAAAATGCTTCACGCGGGGCAAAATGGGCAGTTACGCTTGGGGTAAAATGGGCAGATGCTTTTGACATACGGCGCTTGGTGAGGCTATGGTGTTGTATTTGTCGCCTCAATAATGATGACAGACACAGCTTGAAAAGTTTCGATTTTGTAGATTAAAGCGTGTAAAAACTGTTTTAATGTCGATAACATATTTTTGGAAGAATTTTAAGGGCTTTTTTGAACAGCAAAACAAGATATAGAACGAAAATACATTTCACTAAACGTGCGCAAAAGCATAGACCATAGACCTAAGCGCAGTTGTTGTGGCCCATATTGCCCCAGTATTTAGACGTTTCACAGTTTGTTTACATATGCCCATTTTGCGCCAGAGCTTTGCCCATTTTACCTCGCGTGTCAAAATAGCTTCTTGTCAAACATTAACTTTTATTTTACATTATTTTCATGATTTTAAGTTGTTTTCATTCTATGTGGCAATTTTAATCCATAGCTAAAGGGTGGAGGCATAAGATAATGAAAGAAAAATTGTGTTTTGTGGAATATTCAAAGAAATATTCAGTAAACTGCTTAACATGCCCATTTTGCCCCGCTTTCCCCTAAGTAACATGTCCATCAGCTACACGCTTTCTAGTAGGGATTGCCTTAATGTAGCGCAAACTTTAAGTGTCTTAGTGGACAATTAATGGAATCTGTGCTAAGCCTAAAATGAATGAGGCAACGGAAGCGTAACGCATAGATACTGTTCTAGATTGAAAATATAAGTCCTTCCAAGATCGCTCCGGACTTTATTCTTGAGGAAGAATAGTATTCTTTATGGCGCGATTAAACTGCTTCCCCGTTTGTGTTGTGAATTTAACGTCATTTGTAGTTGACATCAGCTTGACATGTCGCGCATCTCGTTTCTGATTAATATTTCAGTTGTGCCTTAAGTATTATCTTATTAGTTTATTGCCTTCATGTTTAAGCTTATGTATTTTATGCATGTAAACCAATATGTTATCCCAACGCAAGAACTTGACATATAGTTACAGCAAATTTATAGCATGGTATTGCTTATGGATAAGCAATTGACATCAATCCCCAGATAGTTTGTCAAAAATTCAGTTTTCGAGGATGGGTCACTAAACTTAGTGAAAAAATGTATTCATTATGCTTTGACGAGCTACATATGTGTTAATACTTATAAAAACTTTTTTTGATACTAAGAGCACGTATGTTTTGTAATGCTCACCTGCGTGTGACAAACCTATGGACGGATGGAAAGTGTTACACGTTAAATGAAATTTTCTTCGTAAGATGGTTTAATTAAGTTGTACCAAATGAGCTAATAGAAAGGCTGCACGTGACTAGCATTTAGTTTCCTCAGAATATTTTCTGTGTAGTTTCGAAAGATACCTGGTGGGTGTAAAGTCCCGCCTGCTTGAAAGGAATACAACCTTCTTGTCGTTGTATCAGGGCAACGAAATAGATGACGCTACTTTAGGATGTCAAGAATTACAAGGGTTTCAACAATGTTCACCCATTTCATATCAATGAGAAAACATGATTTTCTTCCTCCTTTACTTAATGCATATCAATAGGAAAACTTGAATCTCACCTTCCTTGTTCTGATGTTGTAGCCTTCTTTTGAACTGCCTAATTTTGCATTTCTAATTTTGTGTCACGCGATCTTGAAAATAAAGTACAACCTTGATATCAATCGACGTTACTTTTGTCTAAAGCGGTATTCATATTGATAACAAACCACAACGTGCAAAGAGAAAAAGGAAGCTTGTTGCGTACAGGAAACTATAGCTAGTTACAGAACTTTAACATCTGTTACCCTTCATAGATACTTCAAATCAATTGTTGGCATTTGTTGTAGGTAGCTTGGTAGCAATTCAAATATGAAAGGAAATGGATTGCAAAACGTGACAGGTCTACACGTGTAAAATGCCCAAAGCATCATGTCATGTGGCGTTGCTCAATGGGCAGTTTACACCACAATCCTGACCCTAAACCGGATTTAGTAAAACTGTAACATGCTAGGCAAATCTAGAATCTAACGCTTGACGCATACAGCATATACCGTCCTGGTAGAGTGCTTGTTTACGAAATAGAAACACACTCTCTCAAGTGAACAGCAGGATAATGCTTATCCGGCCGTAAGTGTATGCCTATTGGCAAATTAATACAACCACGGGGCAAATATCGACCAGTTTGTATGCTGCTGTCGAAGCGCAATGGGACCACAGTAATAGGGAATGTAAATGTATATTTCTTGCCCTTCTGATAAGGTGCCAATGGGAATGTGCATCGAGCTCTGTTAACCAGGGCTGCACATTTGCGTTTGTGTGTTCAGTGCCAAGCACCTAAATGCTAATGCAATGGCCAAGGCAAATGCCAAGTTAGAGCGTAAGCTGTTTGCTTATCTTCATATGTAATTCCCCGTTTTATTCTGCTGTTCAGGGTTTTCGTAAAGCATACAAAGTTAAGCTAGCATCAAAACGATGCATTCACCGTCAATATTCCAGCATATAATGAAATCAGTTCGATTTCGTGAAGTCAGAAGTTTTGAGCAGAATAAAATCTTCGGCGAAAACATTTACCGTAATTTGACAGAATTATTCCTAAAATATGAGTTTTTATTATAAAAATTGCACACCCAAAAATTGCATACTACCCAAACACTTTGGGCTTGGGAGCAATCGAAAAGATACAAAAAACAAAAACAAAAAAACACGATATTCTCCTCGGCCTGTCAATGGCAAGGAAATATGTTTGTTATCCATCAAGTGATGCTTAGCTTGGATTGCTCGAAAAATATTGGCCAAGGCTGCTAGATTTCCCCTATCTCAGTGCAAAAGTGTGTTTAACAGATAATTTCTAGCAGAATATGCCGTGTGAGAACGTAGCTTTTAGCCTTGTGGAAACGATTTCTGCTTAAAAACTCCAGTCAAAATCACCGTCTCTCATGGCAACGTAAAATCGAGCATTCTGAAGAAATAAAAAAAATATTATGATGGATATGAAACGTCAGATCGATGTGGAATAACATTTTGCACGCGGTGAATAACAATGTTTAAATTTGGAACTGAATTGAAAAACGTTGTATGCGTAAAGGTAGGTTTTACAGAAGTGATGATGCTAAGAAGATAAGATTACAAACCTGTGTCTTTAGCACTGACAAGGTGTGATATCGAAGAAACTGATCTGGTTTATTTGTGATGTTTTTTTGTTTTTCTTTTGATATTTTGCTTTTATTTGCATTGTTCTTGTGATTTAACATTTAATAATTTAGGAAGTCAAAAGTAACTTTACGAATTGGTAGCTCAAACAGCTAAGTCGAGTAATATTAATGAGGTTCGATTAGGATCGCAGTACACGAACGTTAGACGGGACAGTAGTAATGTTTTATTATGCGTCTGTTTTAAGGATAAAATCTGTAAGAAGAAATTTCCTCAAATCTGTAAGAAAAAAAAATTATAGTTTTCAGTTTATTTTCGTTTCTATGCACAAAAACTGTTCGCATACTCATCGCGCGGCTTGTCGAGCTAATGGTATAAATGGCATTAACTTCACAGCACATTCAGTGAACACAGAGTAAACACTGTGATGATTGAACACTGAGTGATCGCGGTGGAAAGTAATCAGTTATGTAGAAGGCAACACCATTTGGGTTAAATAACGTTAAGTTGAGTTGTGATGAGTCTTCTAAAACTTTGAATGGTAATTAACAAATGATTTGCTATCGGATATATATTGGAGCGAATTTGCGGTCGTACGGAATTGAAGTATTGACACGGCGCTGAGTTGTTTATTTCCCTTGCGGTTGTCTGGTTGAGGAAAAGCTGACATGGCAATTGGCTATTGGCAATTGATCGTTATGCTGGCCTCAGGTCGATAGATCTGTATTTCATGTTTGTCACGATCGTCCGAGATACTCCACTGCGGTTCGATGACCAATTCTTTCTCATGAGGAGCGCATGGAATAGTATTAGGAAAAAAATGTTAAAATTAGTCTGAATATATCTCTGCAAAATATAAAAAAATCGAATGACACCGCTGACGTTGATATAAATACAGTGACAACGGCTGCTTTAACACCAATCCAGCAATAGATCCAGTGGTGGCACCAATTAACTTTACTTAATACAGATTTTCCCATGGTTTTGGCAGTTTCTCGAAATGTTTTGGGTGTATATTTCGGTGACACAACTGGAAAAAAACTTCGATGAAAATGAATGCGAATAAAATGAATCATGAAACGAACTTTTTTGGCGCAACAACTGTTGTCGGCCAAGACCTGCCTGTGCCACTAATGGTTATCAGTGACTTATTGAATATCCATAGCAGGATATATCGTCCTTCGGAAAGCTGCCATGGCCCATACCCGGCTTGAACACATGACGGGCATGTCGTGAATGTAGTGAAACTTAACTAAACGAAAAAAAATCACAAACACAAGGAACATTTTTAAAAATCAATTCTATCAAATAGTATGGACAGTATAACAATATAATTTACAGTGTCATCAGCACTCACACCCGTTATCATCAGGGTAAAAATCAAGTTTTTTATGCCTATCGTATTGATAAATTTATCTTATTTATCAAATTTAGCTCATGAGATAGATACTGACAAAAATATATGGATTTCTACAATTTGCAAAATCGAAGAATACGCTATTTATACACATTGATTCTTCAAATTTTACATGCATTTTTGATATCTTTTTGTGTTGTAGAAAAATCTTTTACCCATATTATTATTTATGTAACAATATGGTTGTTCTTCCCGATAGTTAAAAAAACTGGATGGGTAGCATTGGAAGAATCAAATAGTTTTTACTTGCATTAAAAATAAAAACATCATGTGAAAAGTTTTTGAAGAAATTTCTTCTTCTTCTTTGGCTCAACAACCGTTGTCGGTCAAGGCCTGCCTGTACCCACTTGTGGGCTTGGCTTTCAGTGACTAATTGATTCCCCCCCCATAGCAGGATAGTCAGTCCTACGTATGGCAGCACGGTCTATTTGGGGATTGAACTCATGACGGGCATGTTTTGTTAAGTCGTACGAGTTGACGACTGTACTCAGAGACTGGCTAAAAAAGAAATTTCATTCAATGTTAATCTTACAAACTATTTTTTATAGTTTTATGTTTTTTTATCTTTTCTGGAAAAGTTTTAACTATATATAAATATTGTACATGATTTTTTTCAGGATCAATTATTCAACCTTTCCTTTAATTTATTAGTATAAGGCTATCACCGATCGTAAATGAAAAATTTATTCATGCAAGCATAATTTTGATTGCGTAAGATTTCATCACTTTATTTAAGCAGCAATTAAACGATGCCTCAAAGGTGTCGAGATACCTCTACTACCACATTTCTCATTTTTATCCCTCCGCCTACTATTCCACCCGATATCATAAGCTGGGTGGTGTTGATGATCCCTACCATTACCAACAACCGGCGGTTTTATCACCTCGAGCTTTCATTTCACACTTGACGTGCGATGTACATTCTGCGTATATAACTTTTTTTGCATTCATAGTGGTACTGTAGGATATGGCTTCAGGTGTTTCAGAGAAAACTTGCAACGGTAGGCTTTACTGATTTTCAATTTGAACCTTTAGGCAAGGCAGATGAATCCGACACGTAGCATTTGTAGTACTGGGTGACAGATTCAAAGAATTCATTTGCTTTATCCCTTTTTTCCTCCGGCTCCTTCGTATGTGTTTTTTAAAGGTGTGTAATATGTGCTTATTATCTCTGTTTGATGCTCGTGGTTTTTTGTACGGTATCAAAAATGGTGGTTCTTCAAATCCTTCAAACATATCATGATATCTCTTACAGAGTGGCATACGACACAATGGTATCAATACCTGCCTACGGAATCTGGTATTTTGATAAGCTTGTAGTTGAGTGTCAAGATGATAATGTTAAGTTTGCAACCATAATACAGGACACGCAAGCAGTGTATTTGTTTTGCTTTTCACAATATCTGGCTTTCAGACAAACCTTTATCTAAGACGAGCTTTGCGATCTGCCAAAAAAAAAAAAAACACAGTTTTAAAAATTTGTTTGTATAAGAAAAAATAAAATACGACATTCTCTCAACTACCATGCGAGTCAAATGTAAATATGTATCCAACAATCAAAATCAGACATATTGACAATCGATCATGTGACGACGTTGATGAACAAGCACAGTGATAGATTTCTTATGACGCTAGTTTTAAGCTTAAATAAATACAATAGTTTACAATGAACACAGAGTAATGAGTAAATAAAACCATTACTCATAACTAAACAATCTAGACTTACGATTCTTTGCCATTGAAAAAACACTAAAAACATGTGATAAATATTTCAATCAAAACCGAGGAGACTCGGTTATTACTCTATTACATTAAGTTAGATTTCAAATGTTTTCTTCTGGGCACCATGTATTTCGTGTAACTAATTGAATTTTGGCAATTCAAGCTGTAAAGAAAATCTATTTTTAACAAACAATAAACAATTTTGGCGTGCATATTTCTGCATTTTCGGAAATATATTTAATAAGTATAATTTTTAGCTTAGAATTTATGATTAAAACCACTCACGCAACGTGTTACAGGGTTTCCCACGATTTATTGGTCAGTTCCCATGATTTTTTGGTGCGTTCCCACGATTTTTTGGTTGTATCCCATAGATTTTTGGTTCGATCCTATAATTTATTGGTATTTTCCGATTGGATATCAATACAATTAGACCAAAAAATTCTGGGAAACGACCAAAAAATCGTGGGAACGCACCAAAAAAATATGGGAATCCACCAAAAATTGATGGGAACCAACCAATATATCGTGGGAAACCCTGTAAGAGGCAAGAAAGATAGAACACTGCTTGAAGGCAAAAAAATAAGATCTGAGGAAAACAGATCGTCAGGTTTGATCCTTTTACTTTCTGTCAACACGAAGATTCCACCAGCATTCGTATTTCGAATCTTTGAGGAAAGAGCCGATGTATGAAGTTATATTGCATGTAAACTGTAATGCAAACGGTTTGTGGTGTTTTGCAAGAACCTTTAAATATTTTTCGCAAGCTGTCGAAGTGACTGAAACTGCTCGGGATTATGCCAGAACGTTAATGGTGAAAAATGGAGACAATGGTATGGCTTTTTTTCCAAACAATTTGAACCCCTTTTTGTTCCAACCTTTTTACTCCTTCTCCTTGTTTCATATTCTTGTAATACTTGCTGCTTTAACGAGTAGTACACTTTAAAACTACTCCAAATACTATTATTGCACACTTTGAACCCAATTATTGCACACTTTTGAATACACTGAAATAGACAAAAATAAGCCTTGCAATGGATGTTTTTTTTATCGAACATTGCTCAGGATAATATGAAACTCTGTTACAGTAAATGTTTGTTCATGGTTCAAACCGGAACTCGGCAAAATAATGAGCGAACTTGCCACTGCAATCGCACGCCAATTGTAAACAAAACACTGTCAAAATGATATCACAGTGAAAAAAGGAGGCTTTGTGCTGTGCAATAAATAGGATCAAAGCTCTTTCTTTGCTCCAATTATTAAACAGTGGATTAAAATAAGTAGCTTTTTTTTCATTTTTTTGTTTTGCTACCGAATCGTGAGATTTAACCTTTATTGCTTGATGAGTGAATCGTGAGGCACAATTATTAGCGATTTTGCTAAAAAATCCATTCGATTTGATCGAAATCCGTCGAAATATGTTTATTTGTGTTTAAAATATCAAAAAAATGCTTTTAAAGAAAAATAAAATTGTTGAATATGTGGCAAAAATGCTCCATATCTAAGGAAAATACTAGCTATCATTAATGTTTTATAAATATTTGAGTCATGTCATGTAAGATATAGTTTTCTTTTTTATGATCCGTTCAGTTCCAATTACATGTTCCAGGGAAAAGGAAAAGCATAACTATCGCATGAATGATGGCTATTTTATATTTTTTTGGTTCCTCTGAAAACGGTGAGTACACTAAGTTAAATGATATCATTGTTTGTTTCAGTGATATTTGGTATGTTTCCTATTTACTTATCCACTCATTCCAAATGATTCATGTGTTTGATAAATCGTAGAGATGGCTTCGGGATACGTTGAAGTTGTTGCTTATCTCTGTCTAGTCTCATCTGACAGTATGGTCCGATAGCAAACTGTATCATGGAACCATCAATTACTCGACCGACCGCCTGAAGCATGCATGGACACTCAGACGCGCGTAGAGAAAGAGGTGTGAATGAGACAAGTTTGATCCGGGATTGACAATCTGTGAAAATTTGCGTTGCTGTTGTTAGCTGTCCTATGTGTTACCCTAGGGATATTATCCAGGATGATTCGAAGACGGAGTTAGTCGACAAAGGATAACTGCACTGTTGTACAGTAATGTATGCTATCAAACAAATTTATGGCTTACCAGGAGCGTAATAGCATTTCAGAATTAAGCGTGGTCCCGTGGTATAGTTGTCAAATAGCAAGACTTAACCAGGAGAATAAGAATTGCTTACAGAATCACAGCTTTGCCTGTATGTTGCTTGCAGAAATAACAGGAAACATCATGACTTACATTGCTGCAATATAACAATGTCACTGGAACTTTTATCGATTTGTGTCTAGGAAGAGTTTATTGATCAGTTGTTACACATTACCAGCAAGACTTGCTAGAGAACAGGTCGATGCAAAGACCGTTGCAAGATTGCCTGTTACAGGTCGCTCTTAACAGTTTCATGAAAAAGTGGTTACAAACAAACGTGTTATAGCTAAAGCGGAAAAGTAGACGTATTCTATATTAGATATTTTCTAGTGCTTCAATTTCCTGCAACATCACTCAGGGAGACAAATGAAGAAGTTATCATATTTAACTATGTATTCAGAAACATGGATAAACTTTTTATTGTTTGCCATTCCGTAACCACAAATCACTACCGTTTGCAACGGTCTTGTCGGAGGAACCTAAAGATTATTATTCATAATACAGCACAGTGCATGTTCCAATTCGATATGAGAAATCCTTTTAACTTTCAATTAACCTCTGAGAGTAAAATGAAGCATTGAATCGGCACACAAGAGTACAATACACACGCCTTTTGCTTATAACCCAGTGAAGAGATCCTTGGATTGAATCCATAAAACATTCTAATTGCTCTAATTAGTAATAGAAAATTCGCTCCATAGCAACGTTCATTGCTAAACATAGTCATTGTTCGATTTCACCGTCAAGATTTTCCCATTGGCTTTCTGCTAATTTACTCTAAACGGATTGAGCTGTTCTTTTTCAAACACCTTGATACATTATTTCAGCCTATGAAATATGTATAAATAAATAAATACCAATCACCGATTTGTTACAGGCTCGATCAAGTAAGCTCATAAAGGATTGAATATTGATGCTGTACCATAAATATTTCGACAAGAAAGGTTAAACCATTTTCGAATCCATATTTCAAAAACTAGCAAGGATTACAATTCATTTAAAACTGAAAAATATAAAACAAAAAAAAATTAAAATCATCTTTTTTTGAACAAAATGCGGAAATGCAATATGGTGGAGCGTTATTGTCAAATGGATACAACCTGGATGATCAATATTGCTTCAGTAACTGGTTGAAATTTCGATGGCTGAAAAAATAAAAGGCCTGATTGTTGGCAGCATACCAACAAAACACTTTCTTTAGCCCTAAGCTATTGAAAAATCAAACAAAAGTTTTTAAGGTTTAAGGGATTTTAAGATTTCATTGTGTTTTTAAGTAGCCTTTTTTATTTTACGAAATTAATATTTGATGATGAAAATACAACCGAAGCCTTAATAATGTAAATTTAAATAAACAATTGATGATGCTACAAATCCGTCAATCGTTGCGGGCTTTGACGAAAAATTGACCTTTCATCTTTCACTTAGCCTGGATCGAGATCCTTCGAGAATGATAGACCTGATCAGTGATAGACGCTGACCACTTCTTCTTCTTCTTTTTTGGCTTAACAACCGTTGTCGGTCAAGGCCTGCCTGTACCACTACTTGTGGGTTTGGCTTTCAGTGACTTATTCATCCCCCCATAGCAGGATAGTCAGTCCTACGTATGGCAGCACGGTCCATTTGGAGCTTGAACCCTTGGCGGGCATGTTGTTAAGTCGTACGAGTTGACGACTGTACTATGAGACTATGAGACGCTCACCACACTAAACCTTTTCTTTGTCGCCCTTTTTTGGGAATTACAGAAATCGGCGTGGTACCAGCGAATTAATGGACCGTTAAAGATTAATCGACAAGACAAAAGGATTCATACTGTCCCCGAAGCAAATGGTTTTTAACAAGAACAATTTTTTAAGCATCGATTTTTATTTAGGATTTTTATTTATTAAAACAAGCGTTTCATAGGCAATCATAATTTATATTTTATTGTTACGCTAAAAAAATAATCGCTTGACTTGGGCTGTCAGAAAAAAGTGGCTTTCGATGATTACTCTAGCCACGATTTTCGGGAGCCTTTGAGCGATCGGGAATTTTCGGCTCGATTAGTGAAGGATGCTTCCAAAACTACGCGTTTGTTCCGTCGGTAATCACAGAATTTAACACCGGCAGATCGAATCTATCGTTAATTTTGATCAACACCTATAATTATCTCATTCATACTTCATATTTTTCTCTATTTATTATTTTCAGTCTATAAATATATCGTTCGTCTCGATATCGCGATGATCTGTACCTGACAGGAAGCAAGAAGTGCAGGTCGGATTATGTTAAACATATTTCATCAGGATAAATGGTTATTCAGCCGTCAAGCAAATGATAAGATAAACATTAGCGAATGCTAACAACAGTCTAAAAGGATATACTAGGCTAAGCAAAGAAAGGTAAGAAAAGTAGCTGAATGATGAAATAAATATTTAAAAACATATTATAAAAAGCAACGCAAAAAATACAAAATTGAAAGGTGTCCTTATGCATGTACCTTTGTTGCATTTTGTGCAACAAAATATGTTCACACGATGGAATATTCCACAATTTCAATGACTAGAAACATAGCAAATTGTCTTTTTAAATTCGCGTATTCTTGCTTCACGGGAAAGAAAATTTTTGTTTGCTCAAACCCATTGCTCGGGTTTGAGGAAAGAAAAATTAAACCTCACCTTCTCTGACCATCAAAATGAAGATATAATGGTAAAATTAACGCAAAAGTATGTCATTGCCCTTTACAAAACCAAGCCCACGGGGTACACAGTGCAAAAAACTGAGCCCAGATGATGAGTTGCGTCATTTCCTGTAGCAAATTGGTAACGAGTTACGTACACGAAAGAGCGAAATATGATTTGCATATTTTGATGGTCGTTGCCGTCCGAAACACGTAGTTTAACGGGTTTTTTTTTGATATTGTAATTTTTACCTTCTCCAAATTGGTGGTGGAGGTGTGAGAAGATTCGTTTGATGAATTTTACATGTATAAATAATGTCGTATGTCAACACGGGTGCACAAGAGTTTGATTGCATTCGTCTTATGCATGGAGCACATGTGTGAAATAGAGCTGCTTATCGTTAAGCTGCCAACCATCAGTTTATCAGATTTGAGCATAATTTGGAATGTGTTACATCAACGTATTTCAACATACTTTATCTAAAGTTATATGTGTTATGTAAAATGATTCTAAAAAGGATTGATAAAAAATAAAGCATTACATATCTTAATCATGTCGAATCGTTGGATTGTTATTATAGAAAATAAATTCTCCAAAGTGCTCTGTAAATGTTTCCAGAAACTGATTTTTAAACTATTTATTCCTTGCTCTTTGAAAACCATTGAAAACATGTAGGTATCTTAAGCATATTCCGTTTTCGATGTTACATGCAACGTAGTCTCACATGAGAATCAGCTTAGCATACAGCAAGGTAATAGAATGCATTAAAAGTTTTTGAATCATGCATAAACAAATCATCTGCATCGACACTTGCCCCATTTGCATATTTATGGAAATTGATGTGCTGCTGAGGGGTTAGAGTGATGAAAATTGTTGAATATTCTTTGTCCTCACAATTGTCTCGTTTTACGAAACTCCTGCTTAACTTTTTCAACTGGAACAAAACTTTTAGTTCCGTTCAGTACATCAAAATAGTATCAGCTAAGTGGAATAATCCATTTTGGATCAGTCACTTTGCTGGTAGGCTATTTTCAGTAACTAATACATTAATGAAGACATAACTAATCTTATTGGCATATGTATGCTTTGTCCATAAATTAGGCTAATCACTTGAATTGCTTTAAGCATTTGTAAAGAACATGAATCTATCTGTCACAAAAAAATACCGACCACGGGCCTCATAATATCCACAATTGACAAATAATACTCTCAGGTTAGTTGAGTTAGCAATTTAAAGATATTAACATAGCAGAATGCTAACAGTTATGATAAAGTGAAAGTATCAAGGGGTTGCTAAAACTGCTCTTGTAAAAGCCGATTATGGTTCTATTCTTATCCAAACCATCCTATGACAATAACGACTGAAATATTTCGATGATCGAGGATATTATTAAACACGGCAAGAGGGTGAAAAGTGTAGAGGAGGTCATTTTATGTAGCCAAGTGGTTGTGAGTAGTGAGCCAGAAATCAAATTTATGAGACAGCTTTTCGTAAAATTTTGTATAAAAAAAAAACACTTGTGTATTTTGTTTGAATGAAAAACGGCGTTATAATTTCCTTGGCCAATCTTATCTTTTTCTGGTGCAAACCATAAAATCAAATAGTTTACATTAAAATCTCTCATAGTTTTGTATGTAAAATTGATATTCATAAATGTCAAGTTAACACACTTCCTGCAAAAGGTGTGGAAAAGGATTTTGTAGAGCCGGCGCATTTTTTATCACCGAGATTAGTTGCCATAAGAACTTTTACTTTTTCTCATTGTGTATAATAGTTATTTTCAAGATACAGTTGAAGTTTAATGTACCCAGCAACTAAGGATATAGCAGCAGATAGCTGCGTTTCAAGGAAACCATTTCTGCTTGAAAACTCCTGTCAAATTCATCGTTTCCCATGGCAACGGAAAATCGAGCAGAGTTCGGCGAATCTTTTTCCTGCAATTTTTGCCATCCACCGCAGGCTGAATCTATGCATGTAATCTTTTGACAGGTGTGAAGAAAACAGTGTATTATGTTATTTAAACTTATTTTTGGGATCCTTGCGCATGGGAGAACATTCTCCCCTTAAATACTGTTAAACCGCTTGTTTAACGGTTTTTAGTGATTTCCATACCGTAAAAACAAAAGTCGTCAACTCGTACGACTTAATAACATGCCCGTCATGGGTTCAATCCCCAAATAGACCGCGCCGCCATACGTAGGACTGACTATCCTGCTATGGGGGGGAATCAATTAGTCACTGAAAGCCAAGCCCACAAGTGGGTAAGAGGCAGGCCTTGACCGACATCGGTTGTTGAGCCAAAGAAGAAGAAGAAAACAAAAATTAATTAGTATACTTTCATAAAATCGCCATTTTATAATCCACAGAAGAATCGTGTCTTGGAAACGCAAAACGGTTCACTTTTTTTCTTTTACGGTGGAAATGGAAAGATTCGTTATCAAACAATCGTGCCGTGGAGATTTACCTAAAAAGTTCAGTGTTTGAGTGCACATGCCTTTATATGGAGTATAGGTCACCTTAGTATTATAGCTAAAGTAGAAAAGCAAAAGAAACATTTGATTTTTCCGAGTACGAATCATTTCGAATTTTCCTTCGACTACAACACCCTTCAACTTTCTTTTAAATCGAGAAGAGAAAATATATTTTACTACGTTCGATTGTGGCATTCTCCCTTCGTTTTCGTGTTATTCGCACTTAAAGCAACCGGCACGTCCTTGTGAGTAAAGGTCTGCGTTTTTTACGTCGATGTGTTTTGGTATCTTTGTGCTGCATTACCCATAGGTAGCTCCAGTCTTATCGGGGTGTCGGTTGAAAATCGGTCAAAATCAATGTGATCTCAAAATCTATTTCGTTCATTCGGTTCACTCTGATTCCCTCTAGTAGTGGTAATTGTAAAAAGTAGGTATTAGTTCATTCTTAGCTTCATACAATGCTTGGTCACCAAAGCGGTTTACTGCCTGATTGTAATGCAATACATTGACAATACATCTAAAGATTTTGAAAGACCATTTTTTAATGGTACATTTTTTACACTATACACTAGAGCAGTGGTCTTCAAGCTGTGGTTCGTGGCGATAACAGATGTGGTCCGCGAAAGAATTTATGTTTGAAAAAGAAAAACTATTTATTATACATATTACGCAATTTTTTCCCCACCATAAAGATTCAATTTTCAACAGGCATATCTAGAGTAAGTTTCAAACATATTTTTGATCAAAAACTTTGAGCTAAATCAAACAAATGTATGTTCTTAATGGATGTGGGCCACGGCAAAAGTATTTTCAAAGCCAAGTGGTATGCGATGCTAAAAAGGTTTGGAATCTCTGCTCTAGAGCACCACTAGACAATGGTGTGGTTCAAAAGTTCTCTCATAAAATTCGTTAACGCTGTTTAGAAATGTCTCATATCTTTAAACACATTCCTTAGTTTTCTAACAAAAGATTGCTTCATTTCACCCTTTTCAAAATGAGCTTACAACTCTTATGAAAAGAGTAATCAATCGATAATGTGAGCCATTTTGCTGTAATAGAAAAGTGCACGAAATAATACTTACTTACTCATCCGGCGCTTCAACTATTTTTCGGTCTTGGCCTGCTTCTGGAGTGTCCGAAACTGCTCAAGGTCTCGCGCCTTCGTCTGCCAGTCTCGAAATAATACTACTCAATCCATAATAAGTAGCATAGTTTCTACAATGCGAAGACACACAGAGCTATTCCAGTCATATTGATACGCAGCTGGCTCCGAGCAAAAATCATAGAAGGTTCCGGAGCAGTTGGACCAGACCCGGATCCAGAACCGTTGGAGTGATCTGAAATGCCCATCACTAATATATAGAGACTTTTCTAACAATCAATGCGGAAGAGTGTGCTTTACATATATCCTTCCTTATTAAACACAATGCACTTTGCAATGATGCATGACAAGTAATATCAACTGTTAGGTTAAAGATTGGAAGTTACACAATATTGGAGTTTAATTGCTTCAAAAGGTACTGTTAAGGTTCATTAAGAAGTGTAGATTTTAAATGAAAATAGGATTCACACAGATATACAAATTGACTGCCACATTCGCAGAACTTTCAATGCTCAATCCACATTTACGTACTCATATATTCATTGAAATTGTGTCCAATCTCGCCGGATGCCTGTTTACATTCCGCCGGAAATTTGACACAAGCGACATGAATATTAATGCAAAAAAAATCCATAAAGGTGTTACCTCAATTACTGTTACTGCTAAACGTGAACCCATTTATATTTAGGAGCTGGTCCCTAGTAATCTCCTGACCTCACCACGGTTATGTAATTCCGCACCAAAAGCAATGGAATGTGCTTAGCATGAACATTAAATCCTAGCTTCAGTGGTATTGAAATGACCACGAACGGGCTTTAGTTGCGATTCTGGTTGACTTTAGCTGTGATTCATAATAGTTGGGAATTATATTATTTTCATTAAATTTAGCCATTAATGGTAACCCGTCGGGTAATATTACCGAAAAAGGAAAAATGCTGAGGAAATTATGAGGAATACAATAATTGAGTAGAGTCGCTAACGGGTGTTGATTCATAATCTATTGATTTAGTGATGATAACACGAACAAATTTGCTGTGCAGATCGCCTCAAATGGAAGTAAAACATTTGAAGCACTGAAAATAGAATGAAACAGGAAAAGGGATAAAATAATAAGCAATAGTTTTTATATAATAGTTTTATATTTTCAGTGTTAGCTAATTAGCTCATCTTATGTATTTCAAAAGAGATTGTTTAAGCTAGCTGCGCTCCTTACAACCTAACAAAAAGCATCAAATATTTAAAATCCTACATCAAACTCTTAATCAATTGATTGAGTTATAATACCCTTTTAAGAATAACCGTTTGATTCATCATGCGTTTATGAGTTTGTTTTTGCTTCGTAAAATCGGATCAGCGTTAGGTCGGCACATCATTTGATGGAACTTGTTTTGAGTCTCCCTTATATAAACGGAATATGAACCACATTATCGAGGGATTTTCAACACACATGTTTTCTTGTCTGCTTCATGTACAAAAATGTATTGATTCCGAGAAAGCTCACCTTTTTTGGGGTCACCTAACGTAGGAATGGTGCTGAAAAGCCGTCACATTACACTGTCTAAGCAATGGCGCTCTCAAGAAGGTTGCTTTGAGGGTGCACAAAAACACACCTGTCAGCAACGTCAGCATCGCAAATTGTATTCAATTTTGTCGCTGCTTCTATTTATTTATCTTTTTCGAAAGATTTTCTGTTCATCGGCAGTCAACACTTAATGTTCTTTTTGTCTGTTTGGTTTTCCATGTTATATCGATTTCGCTAAAAAAGGGTGTCACCCATACGGTTGCGCTGCGTTCATCAGATTTCAGCTCACGTCTCACAAATAATCGAGTCACATCAACAAAAACAAGGTTCCACCCTGAAGTAGCACCCGTTCGAACGTAAAAAATATGCTTTCCACCAACTGCGCGGCCTCCACGTACAAAACGATAGAACGTTGACACAACTACGTCATCAAACTGAGGTGGGATTCATTTGGATACAACCTGACTGAAATGGGATAGGCAGGTCGATGTGCACGCTGTGGAAAAAATCGGTAACACTGAGAGAATGGCAAAACTTCATACAAGCTGGAAGATATTTTTTTTTAAATATTTTATTATGATTCAAATGATTGAAAACTTAATTTTGTAACACAAAACATATAGCAGCTCTATATTCTCAGAGCCTTGGCCATCTGGCGCCCTCGGAAGAAACACAGTCATGCGACAGTCAGCCTCCCTTCCCTCCCCTTGTTCAGTTATTCAGCGACACCTCTGCTCTTCACTATCTACATCTACCTCTCCAAACGAATCCAAAAGATTATTTACTCTGCCGCCTACCTATTATTGACCTACCAACCATCATTTTGTTATTTATTTGTACTTTTGTTGTAGTAGACTCATTAGCATAATTTCAATATTAAACCTTTACTTACCGCGCTTTCAAATTAACTAATTAGGTTATAATTGTATCCAATCGAATTCTAGACTGTATTTTGTTTTCTAAAGAAATTAGTAACAGGTTAATGAGGCGTTCCTGTCCCTTGGTGATCATAAATATTTTTTAATATTTTTTTTTACAAAAACTCGTTTCACATGGCGCTACTGTTACTAGTAATATTAAAAAATTCGGAAGCATATCGTTTCATTTGCATACAGATCTTCTAATGTTTACTTATGTATACATTTTAGAAGATCACTAGGTGAAGTTCTTTGAAAATTATCCATAAGTGGGGCCCTTTCCGTTTTATGTTCTTAGGCTGAAATTTCAGCCTGTCAGCTGTTTGCATTGTATAGCTGTTTTCGAGCAGCTATCTAAGTGAGTATAATATACCAATGGGCTTATCCCAAGGTGTATGAATTTAGAAGGCTGATTTTTATCCTTCTTTTTCTGAATGTAGATTTTAAGAGTGTTTTGTGTATTCGTCAAGCCTCCAGAAAGCTTTCACCCAGGCTGTCAAAAAGTGATGATTAAAATTAGTTATAAAAATGCTTAGTAGACCACATGGACTACATACACTTTGATTATAGATTGTACCACCTGATCTCTTTAATGCACCTTGGGGTAGATGTAAACAACACCGTGTTTGACCATTTTTTCGAACAGGTACTCGAATCTAATTCTAGCTTTGACGCTAGAATAATCTAGACTGAAAATTTCAGGCTAGTTTTATGTGTGGTTTTGTATGAAGTATTGACATGATTTCAGCCTCCAACTGTCAAACTCCATACAAAAAGCTGACTAGAATCGTGAAGCGCCCCAGTAACGGCATTTGCAATTTAATCACTTTGCGAGTTCGGCATAACATGCCCCAGTCAATGCATCCTGACCATACACATGTCATCGTATAAACCTTTATAAGCACGCGGTTCATCCTTCTCCTCCAAACACCATGCTCGAAGCCCGTAGTATGCACAATTTCTTGCGAAGTGCGTATCCGGATCTTGCTGTTCATCTTTGTTGATCGTTGTCCGAAGCAATGACTGTTCCAAGATAGCAGAACTCCTTTACCACCTTGAGATTGTCGCACGACGATTAACAGGATGATGTCGATTAACAGGTGATGAGCAAAGAGTGCAGAACAGGATCTGAGACGGCATCTTATGAGCGTTGTTGAAAACTGAGGTAGCTCGTAATTCGAGCATTCCCCTTGACACGATTTATATTTATTTGAACCACTAACCTTGTCCAGCACTTGTACAATAAATTAACATCTGTCTGCGAAGCATAGTTTTTTCAACCATAATCTTACCATTGCAAACGACTGCGCTAAAAAAAAAAAAAAAACAAGAAAATATGTATATTAAAATAGGGACCATTGAATTATTTTTTGGGCAAAGTGGATAAAATTATGTTACTAAGGGTGTTAAAATCACACTTCACTTTCTCATTTGATTCATTCTTCACACTGATTCAAGAAAAAACACAAAATTATGGACGAAAGGACTCATGCTGCCGGTTGTTGTTGATTGCATTATTCATTTCTTTCCGACTCGTTAATAATTAATTACAGTGCATTGGTTACATGCTGGTTGATAGAGAATTTTGATGAGAAAAGGCATATCGTAGTTTGTAGGTTCAATTCATTAGGAATCTTTTTTTGTGAGTGTTATGCAATCTCTTTGCAAGAATATCAAAGTTATTTGTTTTATCAATAAGACAATCATAACTTTGAACAGGGTCAAACGTATCATTTTTGCGTTTTTCTTTTTCGACGTTTTGTACTCGAATAAACGTACAAATAAAGAGAAAAATAAAATATGTATGACGCATCCCTAGTACTTTCCTTAAAAAAGCTCAATTCGATTTTTAAATGCAAATGCCAATTTGTAACAAGTTTAGTTTTTGGAGTTGAGTAAAAACGTTCAAAAACGAATCTGCCAACCGTTTCACATTGAGTCAACAGGTACTCTGCTAATGAATGAATTAATGATTGAATTAATTAATTAATCCGTAAGAAGAGCTAATGTAGTTCGTCTTCGTTTTGAAATTGTTTGCCGAAGCGCCTTCATTCATGTGTCATAATATCCCATTACCAAGATGCACCCTGAACTATTGCTTGCAAGGTTATAGGTTGGACATTGAGTGTATTGTCCATTGTAATTTAATTCATGCTTAATGCTTCAGTCAAATCATTCCTGTCTCCAAGTTACATATAATTAATTAATCTCAACATAAGATGATGTGCGCTAAAAGACGAAAAAGTTGTGCATCCATAGAACCGAAGGTTGTCTTGATTGTCTTGCTCAAGCGATTATTCCCATTATTGAACATAATATTCTGCTGAACATTTTTTGTTGCGAAAATGCATGAATGAAATTCGATTCCTCGCATAGGAGCCATAATTGATGCTCGTTAACGATAGAACAATGTAAGGATTACAGCCAATGTAATTGATACGCAAAATGCAGGAGTGGCAAACCAATAAACAATAGCATGTTGCTGCAAGCTTAAATCAGCATCAATTCGATTGATTTTCCAGAAACAGTTTATGAACATGTTTACTAACGATAGCTTTTGAAAACATTGTTATTTAAAAGTGAGTTGTACATATAAGGTATTTAATACCAGTTCAAGGGATCTGTGGTTGATATTGCTTGAAACACAGATAAAATGAAAGATTTAAGTAGTTTTCTTAAACAGCCATGTACAGTTAAGGGGTTGGGCTGAAGCTATGCTGGAATGTTTGGAATTTTAGAGATTGCTATTTATTCTGGAATGACTTTACTGCAATAACATTGTGAACACAGTTTGAAATAATATTTAACATTGTTTAATATGCTTGCGTTGAAGATAGTCTTATACCTTCCTCCCATTTTCTCCATTGAATGTTAGTCCAGGTGTCGTTGTCGAAGTTCTACATGTGATCCAATTCCAAGGCTGGTCTACATGTTTCTATTTATTAGAGTTATCACAACACCGTCGCATTATCTGCGCTTCACACGTCGGTTGAATACCTTAATCAAAATCTAATTAAACGATACACTCGACTTAGCAAAGACAATATTGTACCGATTGTGGCAACGGTTGTGTTATGCCTACAGATGATGTTGCTGCTCACTATACAAAACGTATCAGACAAACGCATTTGCTTGTGTAGCATGATGTTCGAAGGCCCTTGTAGTATGATGTTATGAGGATCCTAAAGCCCGCTACACAAAGGATATCTGCAATTATGCTTCTGTGTGTCTTTTAGTCGATGCAGGAGCCCAGTCACTGGGACCTACTTCATGGACGGCACTGCAGTTAATCGACAAAATCATGCCAAAGACCTGGGCGTTCTGCTTGACTCTAGTTTGAACTTTAAACAGCATATCGATGACGTTGTAGCCAGAGGAAATCAATTACTTGGCGTGGTTATCCGGACAACTAATGAATTCCGCAACCCTATGTGCATCAAAGCTGTCTACAACTGTATTCCCCTTGACACGATTTATATGAACCACTAACCTTGTCCAGCACTTGTACAATAAATTAACATCTGTTTGCGAAGCATAGTTTTTTCAACCATAACCTTACCATTGCAAACGACTGCGCTAAAAAAATCCATGGCAAGATCGCAATAATCTTCCTCCGTATGCTGCGCGGTGCCGTCTTCTAGGCCTTGAACCTCTTTCGGTTATAAGACGCAATGCACAGTGTTCTTTCATCGCTGGTATGCTAAATGGCTCTATCGACTCATCGCCTTTGTTGCATCGAGTCGATATCTATGCACCATCCCGAACACTTAGGTCTAGAGAGACTCTATGGCTCGCTCAACCCCGTTCCAGCGCTGGCCGGTCTTACCCTATGTTCCGCATGTCGGCTGTTTTTAAAACTGTTTCGGATTGCTTCGACATCGACATCTCAACACAGTGCTTCAAGGAACGTCTCCGGCTTTTGCCGTGGCCGCAGTGAATTGCGATGCAAATCTTGTGTTTGTTATGTATTTTGTTTAATGAGCTGTTACATCTTAATTAGGCCATACGGCCCGTTGAAGATTAAAATTAATTATAATAAAAATTATGCTTCATTTTACGATGCTTGTGGGCTCACCGTATGAAGTCTGAAAAATACAGCCAATTTTCATGGCTTGTATGTTACAGGTTTATATTTTTTCAGCGTTTTGATAGAAAGTGACTGTGACTTAGTAATTATTCACCTTGATTCGTAGATAGTTATAGTTTGTAACATATAATATGTAACAAAAACAGAATGTACATTTTTATACTGCCTTTGAATGTCTTCTTATATGAAGACATTATGAAAATATAAACGTTAATAAATAGTATTTGATATTTGACATTTGATATTTTATTAATTTAATTCAGCGGGCCGTATTTGGCCCTCTTGAAGCGAGGTACAATGAGGTACATAAACATGTAACATGATCTTAATCGCAGTAAAAGTAAGTGAACACAAAGTAGGCCGCACGGCACGAATACAGTTCATAAATACGGCGCACGACATGTCCGGTTGGTGACGATTACATACTACATTAAACTCACGGTACACATGTAGAAAAGGATCAGAATCTTCAAAGCAGGTTCGGCGATTCTCTACGTCAAGTAACAATCTGACGCGGAGCGATCGCAATGGGACGTAAAAGTTGAGGCACGAGAGTAGCGCCGGAGAATCAACGGAGTAGTCGAGCAGTCCCGCAAAAAAAAACCTCTGAGCGTTACAATAGCGTTGCTTCAGAGCCTCGATGCCTAGCAGCGCACACCGACCGTCATAGTCCACTTAAAGCTTGCTTCATTTAGAATTGGAACAAACTGTTGTTCATATTGTGGCGCTCCTGGTGGACCGATTTGGAAGCTCTTGGCGTCAACGTGTCGGGCATTTTGTCAGCTTGACGTATGTATTTTTGACATTCCGCAAATCGACTATAATTAGTAAACAATCAACATGGAAGCCGAAAGAAGGGAAAAAATTGTGCACAGTTATTTGGAAAATCCTTTGTGGTCTGCATCTAGGCTAGCTAAAAAGCTGAAATTTCCCAGAAATACCGTATGGCGCGTTATCAAACGGTATAAGGAAACATTGACGACGATTCGGAAGCCTCAAGCCAATCGTCGGAGTGGAACTGTCGACCGGAATCTG
>KB667376.1:16272-37709 GCA_000349065.1 Anopheles quadriannulatus
TGCAAATACACATTAAAAAGCACACTCTCTTTCTACAACTACACACACACACACACATGCACGAACACACATACACACACACACACACGCACACATACACACTCACACACAAACACATACACACATACACACATACACATACACAAACACAAGTAACGTGGCAAAACAAGTGCACGGTGCGTTGAAAAAAAAGGGTCCTATCTTAATGTCCGATACTGTACCACAAGGAAGCACTCCTGGTCTTATGTTGTTTACTATTTTCATCAATGATATTGTTTACTCAATCCCAGATTGTGATAAACTATTGTATGCCGACGACATTAAAATTTTTGTGATAATTTCTTATCTTATGATTTACCAAAGACTTCAAACCTGTTTGTGCTAGTTTAACTCGTGGTGTACTTCTAATGTTTTGCATGTTAACATAAACAAATGCTCCATTATTCTATTTCTTCTATTTGGCGTACGTCCTACGCGGACATGCCGAACTATACAGGCTTCCGAGACTTATGTACCACCACGCAGCCTGATCTACGAAACATGATCTCAATCTTGAATCTTGATTGTGGAAAAATTAAATTTGCACGATATGTATTGTAATAAGCTTATCTATTTAAAAAAAATCAATTATTTCATGGTCCACTTCTGTTAACGCAATATACCACAAGTGGTCCGCAAACCACAGGATGGATTGGTGCCCCGCTCATTCTACAAAAGAGTAACACACAAGGTGGCTGTATGTCGCTAAGACCTATATCACTTCTACATATTCAATTAAGACCGACACATTTGGGATCGAATGGTCCTCTTTCACAAATGGCTGACGTTTACAACCCTTTAGGAAACAGTTTAGATTTTGATACAAGCTTAAGTAGCTTGAGTATTTATGAATAGTTAAACTGAACGAACTTGTCATATATTGTACCGTTCGATGTCTGTGTACTTTGTTTATTATATTATTTTGACAGGCTAATGTGGTCGGTTTTGCTTCCTTACAACAACGTGGTAATTTGGGTCGAGTGTACTGTCTTTAAAGCCTGACAAAAACGATTGGTGTAAATAAAAAGAAAACAAACGATCAGTTAAAAATACAGTAACATCGTATGTATTCAACAACAACATCAACCAGCAAGCGATTCTGGCTAGACTTCGAATAGGACATACAATAAGCTAATAACTAAATTAAATCCCGAAAAATGCAACTACTGTGTAATTAAAATAACAATACACAAATGATACAACTTCACAGTTTGATGTCATCTGCAATGATGCCAGTCATTTAACATATACCAACAAAGTATGTAGGTACGATAAAGAAATAACAATAATCAATTCAAGAACCAATATATATCAAATATAGAGTAAACCAAAAAAGGAAGGAAGCACTGTTTGAAACATTTCATCAGAAGGCATTTGAAGCCCTCCGCTAAAATATGTTTTGAATAAGACAGGAAAATCTTCAAATCGTTTGTAACATCTTGTCAAGTAGCAAAGTAGCCCGTGTTTGTGCAAATATCTGACATGAAATATCTGAATATCTGAGAGAGATTCAACCTGATAGTTTTTCAGAACCAACAAATGTGTTAGAGCTTGCATTTATTATTCCTGTTCGTTGGGCGATTTTGCTAATTTTTCAAAGTTTTTTTCTTACATAAATTGCTCTTTTAGTCATCAAGTACTGATTGATTGTTTAAAAATAATTTTTAACGATATGTTCCAAAACCACTTGCAGTTTGTGTCAATTACTCCCACACATCTACGATTATTTATGAGTTTCAGATTTGAAATCGAATAAATATGATAAAACACGAAAAAAAGCTCGCAAAAGATTCTCAGAGCGCTGATCGACTTCCCCTACTTCAGTGAAAAAGTACGTTTGACATATCTTTTCCAATACAGCGCCTACCACAACTATATGGACAGTCGTTTTTCACGATCTGTGGAAAATCCGTAAGAGATAGATAAAAACAGTGAATGTATGAGTTGTACAGAATATTATTTAACATATTCGTATATTTTTTTCATATTTTTGAAACGTTTTTTCACGAATTATTACGAAAATAAACAAATTTATGGTCGTACCATAACTATAATGGTACATCGAAAAACAGGTTTTTTGTGCCTACTTCTTCTTCTACTTCTTTTGGCTCAAACAACCGTTGTCGGTCAAGGCCTCCTGCACCACTTGTGGAATTGGCTTTCAGTGACTTATTGTTATCCCCCCATAGCAGGATAGTCAGTGCTACGTATGGCGGCACGATTGGGGGCTTGTACCCATGACGGGCATATTTTTAAGTCGTACGAGTTGACGACTGTACCACGAGACCGGATCGACTAACTAACGCTAACTTGTGCTAATTAACGCATTCAAAAATCGTTCAAAAATATAAATAACATATTCTAGAAAGGTTTAAAGGAAAAATATATTTTTTGCGATTTAAAAAAGTGTTTTTATCACTTTTTCAAGGTTTTAAGAGTTTTATCAGAATAATTCTCAAAACTTAGTTGTTCAAAAATCAAAAGTTTAAAAAAAATTCTTCGTATGCAAATACAAACCAAAGTATGTAACAATATTTTTTTAATTCATTTTATAATGTCAACCTTATTAATATAGTAAACAACGGTTCAAAACTGATCCGATCAAACAAAAGCGACACAAAAACCTCAACAACGATTTCTATTAATCCCGGATTTAATTGAAATTTAATAAACCTGACTTTGTATTCGGTATAATGTTTCTTTAGGGTCTCTGTTGCTCTATACGCACGTGTATAACAAGTTTGTTAGATATTATACAAAAATGATCTTCTTCTTCTATGGCACAACAACCGTTGTCGCTCAAGGCCTGGGTACCACTATCAAAACTCATAAATCAAAATTCCAAAATCAATGTGAACCGCAAGCGGTCCGCGTTCTTTGTAAATTGCGTAAATTGCGTTGCACAATTGTAAATTGCGTTGCACCAGTTCAGCATACCTGATTTACAAAAAAATTACAAATTTTTAGTTGTTTTCTATAGCTCGACCATTTTTTTTTGAGTTCTTATCATTGTTGTGGATAAAGAAAAGGTAAGGGAAAACACTGTTAAGATTTTATGACAATGGATGGTCTGGCATTAAAAAGGTAAATCAGGTTTCAGGTGTTTCAGACATGTAAAAAGTGTGTCTAATAGAAGTTTTGTTTATTTTCATTTCTTCTTTCTTCTCAGAATCAATAAGCTCTGCTTCGTTTTCGGTGCGTTAAAGATGACAGTCTATGCTATGCTTCTTCCGTTTGAATTCCAACAGTCAATCTTCGCTTCTGCGACCAGCTTGCTGCCATTGACACACACACGTGCACAATGCGAACGACGATCACATATGCCGGGCAGGACCCACCTGTTGTACACACACACAGCCGGTGCATCTAAGGCACCAGTGCGGCCTGCTACGGAATGTGTCGTTTCGCCGTCAAACGGTTGGGTCGACTTCAAACGGACGACACTTCAAAAGACGCACTATGCACGTCATTGGTTAAGTCACACGCACACGCACACATATATATCAAATAAGGACCAAGTCATGGAGCGGAAAGTGCAGCCAATGGCCAGTACGAGTCCAGTCCCCGGCCGGAGCGCCTTTTTGCCATCTCAGACGGGTCCTCTATATGCCTTTGTGTAATGGGTTCGGAAACGAGCTGCCTGCAACCACCTGCCTGTAGCTATGCTGGAATTCAACGCCATCGTTGGTGGCGTGGGCAGGCTACCGGAGAAGGATGTGCCCTGTCAGAAGCCTGTCAGAGTGGCCTCGGGTAAACTTGGAACGTCCAAAGGCAAGCTGGCCAAACCGATCAAAGGGCAAACCTCGCTAGGCTCTTGTAAGGATGACCTGGCATCGTCGTCGTCATCCTCGGAGATCGTTTGAAACAGACCTAAAGGGCAAGGAACCCCCCCTCCCCTCCTCATCTGCTCTAGCTCCGTACTGGTTGATGGAATTTAATATTCAAATGTCGTTGATATGGTTCAGACACGCAAAAAGCGACATCGTTTTGAGCTCCAGCTGGGAAGAAGGGAGGATTTTTCCGTTTCCACCCCTTTTGCATCGACCAGGCAAAATAAGGAAAACAGAATGTGCCTCACCAACTCAATTCCAAGAAATCTAAACCTATTGCGGATCATTTCCGAAACCGGAAAATATTTTATTTAAATAACGCTCTGCTTGAAATGCTTACCACTCCATGCTGGGAGCGTACCCCAAGTTTTGCGTTCGCCACCAGACGACAAATATTATACTATTTAAATAAGTTTCCCTGTGCACGTTCCGTGTTTCGCTGCTGCATAAATCAGCGCAGGGGCGAAAGTTTTTCTCCCGAAACCCGTGACGCGAACAAGTAACTTCGCCTCACTAACACCCCAGATCATCGTTATCGTACCGTTTACGCGCGGGAAACAGCTGAGAATATGATACTCAAGCAACGGCGAACGCAATGCGCACAGTGCACAAGAAACAAAGCGAAAAAGCCGAAAGAAAACGACACACTCAGTACACACACGGGAGGACGCGAAATCCTTTCCGTCCCTTCCGGCCAGGTATTGCGTCACAGTACAAGCAGGTAAAAATACCAATAACCTGCTCGTACTGTGACGCAAAGGTGTTGTATCAGCGACCTGCACCAACACACATACACACACTCAGTTATGTTGGTCGTTAACGAGCGAAAATCAAAAACTTCGACATTCGCTACACGTTCCACGTTTGCGTTTACCCAGGGTTCTCGACTAATGGTAATACCCCGAGAATGGGCTGGAACTGGCATGCGAAGGACATACCGGTCCAGGAAGACGCTGACGGTTGCTGGAAAAGATTCATTCTGCACGCCGAGCATGTATCAGTGTGCTACCGGTGGCCCAAGAAGAACCTGTTTGCGAAGGGTGGGGGGAGGGGGGTCGGGCAGGGATAAAAACGGTGAAAGAAAGTTTGCAGGGATACAAAGATTGACTTGTTCTTGGAACCGTGCCACCATTGGATGTCATTTGGAAGAAGGGAAGTTGGGACATGGGGAAAATAAACTGTCGCTCAGTGTAAATTACAACTGCTCTTCTGGCGAGATTTCCAGGAGACACACACACCGAGGGAAAGCTGTGCGGCCTTAGTGAGAGCTCCAACTTGTCCAACGGATGACCTTTCCCGTGCAACGTCCGAGCACGAGCTGCAGCAGCACGAAGCGAAAAGCATAAACAACAGTTTTGCTGTCCGTACGTGTTGCACAGCTTAATGGTGGCAGTAGCTTTTGAGCATTGTATATATATGTGGGTGTGGGTGTGTTCGAGTGTGTGAGAGAGAATCGAAACTGAAAATTCCAACACGACCCGTAGAGCTACTAGCTAGCACGCACGGAGCAGAAGGGAGTGGGCGAGAAAAGTTTCAAATTTCCCCTGGGAAGAGTTTTCTTTCCCTCCCCGAGCATGAAAACCGCAAAGAAATATGTGCCACACCAGCTCCTGGAGGGTGGCAAGACAACGTTTTCAAACGTCTCGTACTCCGAAGACTTACGCGCATTCGGCGTGCATTGTGCGATGCAACCGTTTGGCAAGAACTTTTCCGGAGCGTCTTTGCTATGGGACGTATCCATGTGTGCCTCTTTCGTGTATTAAAACGGCAGTTGAGTTGTGGTAATAACGGTGATGTATACGTCCCAGCGCATGTAGACGTGCGAATACCTACTATTTTTTTAGCTTGGCCTCTTCTCTTCCCCGCTAAAACCGTGAAACAGTTGTGCCGATCAATTAACCAAAATATTGAAGTATCCCGGTAAAGGAGTCTTGACAACTTGGTGTAATTTCCAAACGAGCTCTACTGCATAGCATCTTTGGAGAGCCTGTTTCGTCTGAGTAGCTGATTTGATCAAGCAAAGCTTATGTTGATATTAAACCTTAATTCTTTATTTCTTTATTTTTTTTATAGTCTGGGATATGGAGCAACTTTTCTCCAGAACTGTAAAGCTATTCCAAGATTCTAGTTGTGTAAAGATCTTTTCATGTTTTTTAATGTGTACCTGCTACCATCACTAGATCATCATCTCCGTCATCTGCAAGCCTTCAAAAGCTGACATTCAGAATTTTGGAACAAATTCTACCAAGCCGTCCAGGATACGACAAACACTAGAATTTGAAATTTTCTCTTTTACGAGCACCTCTCAAACCTTCACGAACGTTTCACAAGTTTTTCCAGTAAGAATTAATCCGCCGATGATGTAGCCGCCCGAAAGGGTACAAAATGGGTAGAAAAGGAAAATAAAAACTCCAGCCAAACATTGCCACGGCAAAAGTGCGTCCCGGAATTCCAACGTCATTCCGGCATGTCAAACCCATTCCCAGTGAAATGGTAAATGTTATTTAAATTTATTTACACTGACCCTCCGTCTAGCCTCTGTTTCCCAAGCGCTACCGACACCGAATCACAATCGAAGATACAGGAATGATCAAGAAAGGGGCGGGAAGTGAGATGAATATCCTACATCCCCTTTCCACCCAAGGGACCCACAAGTCCAATGCTTCTCCCGGATATGTGATATATTTTGACAGAAAACAAAACGAAACAATCCCGAAAAAGGAAACCTACCCTCTCTCTGGAAAAGAGATACAACGTCAAGACAGCACAAAAAAAAACTTGGATTGCTTTCGCTCCCAAAGTCATTGCTGGAAGCATCCGGTCTGCGGGTTGGAAAAAGCGCAGTTACAACTGTAACGAGAAAAGGCCGGACACTCGATGTCGGCACGCTATGAAAAGAAGACGCAAAGAAAGAATTCATCGACAAGGCGGGAAAATAAAATATAAGCGAACGAGCGGGCGCGCGCGCTATTTCCCTTCTTTCACAGCGGCCTGATAGTTGTTGATTTAGGATCCAGTTGAGACCCGGTACAAATGGCACATATGAGGATAGGAACTGGTATTATAGTACCGCTCGCAACGAACAGCGCCTTTCATGGGGGGGGGGGGGTGAAAGGAGAGTTCGTAAATTGCTTTTCAACCCACCGAAACGCAACCCAGCGCCGAACAAAGCAATGTTAGAAAAAATGTTGTCATCGAGATTGCAAGGTAGACTGCTCGGAAGAAGCTAGGACTAAAATGTTCCCATCTACAATAGGCTAAGCGAGCAAAGAAAAGCTACGGTGTAGTGCTTCCAAGACTGTTAAACATAAATGTATTCCGTACCCATTGAAAACAATACTACAACATCCCTGACGTTAAAAAAAACTCGCACATCCATCCGACACTTTATGCGAGAGCAGCTACATCCACTCTCCGATCATCTCCCCGCGCCTGTCGAACAGGATGGGATAAGCATGTTTTGTGGTTTGCTGCTCCACTCCACTCCACTAGTAGCCAGCAAACTCCTTGCGGAAATACTGATCCGCCATGTGGCTTAAACATCCCGGGCGCTCTTTTCCCTGTTATCATCACCGCTTTCACGGTGGTTGACTACCTTTCGGATTCCTATCTCATTTTATAGCAATATTGCGTACTAATCTGTGACCGTGCTCTCCTTCTCGTTCATTCAAGACTGGTGAGAGTGGCACAAAATCAATCCACTTGCTCGAAACTTTTGCAACCAGTTCCCTCAGCCTCTATAATCGTGTTTATACCTCTCAACAAAATTCGGTTAGTAGCAATCTATTCACAACGTGCTACATTAGAAAAAATAGAAACAAGACGGCACTATTTAGCATTTGCAAAAAAAGCAAAAAAAATATTTTCTGAAACTGAACAAATTGATGGAAAATGTAGCATATAGTGAGTTATACATTCTATCAGCTAAAAGCGATAGTTGAAGGTAGGTAAAGACGGACACCTTAAGGAAAATGTTATCTTTAACTCGGATTTTATCAAAAAATGCGTTGCATCTTTTATGTTTCTATCGCTTTTTATGTTTTTTCATGAAATAAAAACATTTTTTTTTCGTGCAATTTTGAAATGTTCGATATGGGAAAGATGGATACCATGAAGGGTAAGATGGACACCTGTAAAAAACGTTGGAAATTAAATAGGTTCATAATATAATAACATATCCCATTGATTTTCACGGCCTAGTACTAAATAAACCAATTCTTGGCCAATTGCAACGGCGGTTCATTCAGCCGTTAATTTAGCAAATTTAAGCGCCACTTCTAACACCTCGAAGAGTGCAGAATCTAAAGCTTTTGGCTCGATATCCATCTCGTGCAGGATTTGACAGGCAGATGTTTATAAATATGAGGTTGCATGAAAACAGATCGAATAGAAAGACGTTAACACAGATAGACAGGTGGCGCCACGATCAAATAGAGAAGGACGAAAAAACATCCAATATGAGACAATGTTAGCGATTTTAGGGCTAATTAGGAATAAGTTCGGCTAAGGTCGTTAAGCAGGGTCATACGGGTCCAAATAGAACAGCTGTTGAACAAAAAGCGCAATCGAGGCAGTAGCAAAAAAGAAACCAGAAAGGACAGACGAATTTTTAATCTGATCGATTTTAACATGCGCGTGGGACAGTTGTAGAAAAAAAGCTACTCAAAATAAACAGATAGCTACATCCGTAACAACAAAAGCATTTTTGAAATATCGGACACTAACAGCTGACGTTGCACCAGCAACAACAACTTCTTGTTTGTCTAAAACTTCTTGTTTGGCAATTACTTTGCGGAAATTCTCCGCGCACAGTCATTTTTCCCATTGAAGATTGAACTTTTTGATATTTGTAATTTCATAGTATCTCTCATCTATTCATGAACGATTTCATATCAGTGCTCCCTCTTTTTATGAATTGAATTTGTCCAAGCCGTGACAAGATATTGGGTTTTGTGAAGTGACTCACCAGCGTCTAGCGAGTAATAGCATAACGCTTGACTGTTATTTTGACCGATGTTTCTTTTCTCGTTAATTTCAATGCTTTCTCCAGTCCCTGGAAGGTTTATCACCAATTGATATAAGAAGTAAAATAAATCAACAAAATCGGAGTCCATCTTTCCCTACGAAAGAGTGTCCGGCTTTCCCGCTTTGGTGTCAGGATTCATAAACCACCAGAAAACATTTATTTTTCATTTTTCATATTCGTTCTTTCACCAGCTTTTTGCTGATAATCATCACAAATCATTCGTGTAAAAAAACTTCCGAAAATATAAACAATGCAAGCTACAGAGCTTACGCTCCGCAGTAGTCAAATTGGATCCACCAGGGTGCGTGCGATGGAAAATTTGTTTTGTTCGTGAATGTATCCAATTTAGCATATACAATGCAAAAAATGTTGTTGTGTTGTTTTACTTATAGTTTGAATGCTGCATGAAAATTACCTTTCATGCATTTATGAAAAGTCATCTTACCCGCAGTGTCCGTCTTTACGTACCTTCCGCTATAAAAAAGTAAATCATAAATCGCCATCGCTTGAAACATTAAGTACCATCAATCTGAATCAGTTTCTCCATTGTAAAGGTATTCAAAATTGTCCCCTCTCTCTCTCTCTCTCTCTCTCTCTCTCTCTCTCTATCTCTCTATCTCTATCTCTTTCTATCTCTCTCCTCTCTCTCTCCTCTCTCTCTCTCTCTTTCTATTTTTCTTTATTATATCTCTTTATGTATAGTTTTGAAATAGCAAAAACTACCATATCGATGATACGAACACAAACAAACACTACAATCCTCAACCGAGACGAACCATAGTCATTCCGAACCCCCCTTGCACCTATTCCCGTTAGCAGGTTCCCCCAGAATTTTAATAAGTGTAAAAACCGCCGCTACCAGTAACACTTTTTGTGGGTGGTTTTATTGTTTTTTTTTTTGCTGTGCTGTTCCAGTAGCTATGGCCGCAAATATGACAAAATACCAGCAACGTGCAATTCGATCCCGCTACACCCGAGCGGATCTAGCGCAATGTTTACCTGATGGATTGATGCAGAAAGTGCAAACCGCGAACACGGCACCGGCAGCGAAAATATTGCTTTCATGCGATTGTTCACGGCGAAATGGGATTGCCGAAAGTACGGTTGGATAAAAGGGGAGGGTGGAGGTGAACAGCAACGGGGAGTGACTGTCACTAGCTCTGCGTAAGTTGTAGGTGATTCAGCAGAGTGGTTACATTTTCCCATTTCATTTTTTTTTGTTTCGCTCGCTCCTGTCACTGTTTTGTTGCTTTGCCACAGCGCAATCGATTGGCAATAAAATGATGGAAAACTTTCGCGACACAACTAAAATTGATTACAAAGTGTTTTTTTTTTTTGTTTTGTTCTGTACCAATCCTGTGTCAAGTTTACATTAATAAATATAATGTAAGTTGAGGTTTTTTGGCCGTTAGGTTTATTTTCATTCTATTTTTCTTTCTTGCGTGTGAGCTTAAAGCGTTATCCAATTTATTAAACGACATGCGAACCGGAAATGCACACAAAAGTGGAATTGTCAATTGCATTGTGGATTTTAATTATAGATCGGTTTCCCCGGACACCAACCGGAAGGACCGATTTTATTTATCGCTAATACGCTTGATTTTACTTTAACCTCATCGTTAATCTCTCGTGGCCATTTTCTTCGCTTCGTTTCGAATTTTAACTGGTAATAATGACTCATAATGACACACACGGTGAGGTGAGTATAAATGGAAAATACACAAACGCACGAACACGCCCCGCTTTTCCACCAGGGCAAACACATCCGACAGACACAGTCGGTTCAGATTTCCACGCGATTAATCCATAATTTGCACGCTATTGGTGAACTTCTCCCATGGTTGGGCTCCCGGTTTGATTGTTCTGAGAGGAAGGGGGGGGGGGATTTTTTTTGTTCGTTCTTGCATCCATCGAAAAAAAATCACAAACCACATCGAAGGTGGCCAGCGAATGGTAAACATTAAAACAAACAGCTGCAACTTCAACTCGCGAACCAAACGTGCAAAGTAGAGATAGAGAGATAGAGAAAGAGAGAAAGAGAGAGAGAGAGAGAGAGAGAGAAAGAGGGAAATTTGAGTTTACTAAAAACTTACCCACACACATACACATAGTACACATAAGCACACATGTATATATGCAATTCCTCGATTAAAATGCATATTAATCTGTTTCGATGGTAATAATCATGAAACACGCGTGCGAATAAAACCCTATCCCCTTGCGAATAATTACGGGTAGGATGAAAAATCGAACCTTTATCTATGTTGTTTTGTTGGTAAATGAAAAAAGGCATCGCTAGTCAAAATGGACTGCCGTCACCTTTTCTATAAGGGTAGCTATATTTATTGATAATTTACTTTCATTTACGTTATTTTACGGCAAGTGCACGAATCGAATTAATATTTGCTATTAGAAAAGTTTTCGCCAGATTTTTGCCCATCGAGCTTCAAAAACTATATTTTTGTTTTCAAATACTTCGATTCTAGTTTGAAACGTACCGTAACAGTATCAGGTCTACTCAGCTGAAAGCAAAATCACTTTTGAAACTTTAATTCAAAAAACAAAGGCTTCCTTTTGCACACCACCATCGACACCAAACCGAGGAAAACTTTAATCCCACTCAGTCTTTGTCTCTTTCCTAGACGGTAAAAGCGGCCGAAGCAAAGCGTTTTATTGTTAGCTAATTATCAAACTTCCGGGACGAATCTAATTACGGCAACCTCAAATTCTATTGCAAAGCAAGCTTCTCAATTTCGCTCCACGACAGCTACCGTAGCAGGGGAGCTGTTTTGGAAAGCAGGAGTATCCAACCCAATGATAAGAGAATTTTATGAAATCACTACACCGTGGATTTAGTTTTCGAGCCTTCTCCCGCTTCAGAGGAGAAACATTCGCATCATTTCTTCGTTAGGTGCGCTGTGCGACATTCAAATGTAATAAAGTCTCTTTTCCACTTTGCTATGTTACCGAGACGTTATGTGTATCCCTCGCATAGATCATGTTACGGTTTAAAAAAAATCAGAATAAATTCAATACAAAATCATTCACCCAAAAAACACACATACGCATACACACAGCGAATAGATCAGATTCTTTTAAATGGGTTCCATTCCTTTCAAGTTATCGACGCCGCTCAGTAGGCGATAATGTTACGCCCCATTGGAGACAATATGAAAATATGGTTCCTTGCCCTTTCTGTACGGCAACAGCCAATCGGCTCGAGTGATAAAGGCTGTTCCCCCATTTTCTCAGCCCGTAGCTTCCCGGCAACTGTAAGGGTACGCAGTTGGGTAATAAAATAATTTATAATTTCGTTTCACCATCCGGGATACGGCGAGGCGATATAAAAAAAAACACACATACACTCCAATCCCGACCCATACACTTGCCGCCACAAAATATGCGGTCAAATTAGGAAAGCTTTTTACCACCATTTTCCAGTAAACCCCGCTCGTGCTGCGGTTGTACGCCTATTGATTTCGACATTAAATTACTGGTTAGCAGGGCGGATTTTTATGTGTCAACCCCAAACGGAGCCCCTCATCTACACTCGTTTGTGCTGAGTGCTGAGATTGGGATCTTTACTACACAGAGGGTTGCGATAGGACCCAGAGTTTTTTTTACAACCTTCCTTCCTTCCAAAAGCATTCCCGAGATGAAAATCGCAACCTTGGAGGTGGAGAAAACGGGAGTCATAATTTTAAAATTTGTCGATAGCGAAACCGCCAACCAACGGCTGTAGCTAATAAGGCTAACACACGCACACAGACAAATACACGAAAAATGGTTCACTGGCAATGTAATTTTATTCATCACTAGCCTTCTCCCTTTCTACCCAACCGTGTTACCCTCGGGGAGGGGAGGGGACTTTCCTACGACGGCTTTTCACTATGACGCTACTACCAAGCGGGAAAAACCGCCCGCACACTCGCTACTTCGTGATGTTGTGAGAAGCGTAAAAAAAGGGTACGAGCAGCTCCTGGGGTAAGGAGAGGGAAATATAAACACCATACTCTGCCGCTGCCCCACTCACTAGCTGAAAGCAACAACAGCAACAACAACAACAAAAAAAGGCTGTGCAGGAAAACGGGAACAGGGAGGGGGCAGAAAAGACTCATAACGCAAAAATTGAAATTTGCATATCGCCCTGGCACTAAATTCAATAACATATTTCTTTTTCCGCTAAATTGGCTTTCAAGATGAGCGCGCAATGAGTCGCCCGACTTTTTTCGCCCAGGCTTATGGGTTTTCGTTCATTTTCCAACGACCGTAAGAGGAAAATCTATAACGCGCTTTCTCGCTTCTGCTTCTTCCTCCTGCACCAGGTGTGCTCAATGCCCGTCTGTCGCACCGGCATCGGAAGTCTTTCACTTCTTGAAGAGCGTTACAAGATTGTTTCCTCTTTCCCTGGCTGACTCGCTTTTTCTCGCTGTCTTATTTGAGCTAGTTGAGGGAACATTACCTCAAACATTTCGTCGACAAATTCTCGCCGAGGTTAAAGGTGAACTTTCCTTGCCAACCGGGTAACGGCACGGCAATAGCTCAAGAAGCAACGAGAACGCAAGCAACGAACCTCATCAGCTAGCGTAAGCTAGTGATCGTCTTTATATGTTTGCGTGAGAGTGTGAGTGTATGTGTTTGCGTATCAGTGGTACTCCTGAAAACCGAACACACACACACACACACACACACACACACACACACACACACACACACACACACACCAAACAAGTATGAGATTATGCTTGAGTGAGCTTCCGTTTTAAGAGCAAAATCAGAAGCAAGGTGAAAGCCGGCAGTCGGCGAGAAAGGAAAATCAATTTGTTTGCATATGGTTAACGGTTTTCCTTTTAAAAGGGCGAGAGGAGAAGTAAAAAAAGAACCACCGACAAGACATCTTGAGCCTACACACGCATGCACACACCAAGGCCCACACGGTCCTCGCATACCATATAACAATTTACTCAACCCCGTCGACTCACTGCTTCTATCAAGGGTTCCGAAGAGCGAAGAAGATTTTAGCTAACCTTGGCACATTAGTTTTACGCGTAACAACCGGATGAATGGCGGACGGACGAGATAATATCAAGAAAGGGAACATGACATGCCTACCTCAGGCTTGTGAATGGGTACTTTTACTATTTCGAGTAATGTGACATTTGACTGCTGCATTATTTAAAAAATTCTATATGATTCGAGCGGCTACTCGAAAAATATAGTACATCGATCAATTACTATAATCGTTAAATGCAATTTGACAATGAAAACTAATGCCACAATAGCAAGGATGAGACCATTTCAAAGAAAATATTCAAAAAAGCCAAAAAATCCTCTTCCACAAAAAGATATTTTATAATTTAGCCAATAGGCAACAAATGAGAAACATGTCATTCGAAACGCTTCACTTGTGCTGGGAGGGGATTAAGCAGCCCCCTCAACACATATGGACAGGTACCCTACGACTGTTTTTTTTTTGTTCTTGCGCTATTTCGATCAAAGCAGCTATGCTCAGGACATTGCTTTCCGAACGAATTCTCACTCTCTGATAAGTTTCTTTTTACCTCATATGATTACGTGCCTTTTCGAGTGTAAATATTGTACAAACAAATTCATCCTTATTCACATTCCGCCTGCTGCTTCGAACGTAAATGACAATCTTTCGGAAATCGAGCACTTTCTGCAATGATTCACCGTTCGATGATCGGGTATGCAACCCGGGATATGCTTTGTTTCCCGTATAGGACTTCCATTCCAGTATTCGCATACACATTATTATTTTATCATATTTCATTTCAAGGGTGACCTATGCCCTATGCTTCCAATAAACTTCCATTACTTTATTTTTGTTTTTCTTTTTTTATAAAAGTTCATCTACGGTCAACTTTAGGGCAAACAAGGTCAAAGAGATCATCTGATCGAGTAAATGCCGCCATCGCAAAAGGGACAGTATCAATTTTACATCCTAGGAAGAAATACTTTTTTTTAACTGTGCGGCGAAAACCCTATATGAGAGAGCCAGTTACAAGAAAGTCTGTAAAGCTACTAAAATAAACAGTTACCAGGCGTAACAACACCAACCTTTTTAGGAAATGCCAAATCCCAATCCGAATTTTTTAAATATAAGAATTATTTTCCTGTTGCCATAACTGCATGTTAAACTATTTAAGCTAAGCTAAATTAACTTCTTAAATTATTCATGTTTTCTTGCAACGCCACCAAAAACGTTATCAACAATTTGCGAGTTTCTCATTTTTTATTGCAATTCTAATCAATCCTATTGCGATCCGATCATTTCGATTCGATTCAAATTTCAATTGAATCGCAATCGTATCCCTAAGCCAAACAAATCCCAAAGGAATCTTTCGTCTTCTTCTTCTTTTGGCTCAACAACCGTTGTCGGTCAAAGCCTGTCTGTAGCACTTGTGGGGTTACCTTTTCAGTGACTTTTGGATAAACCTGCCCTATCCCCCCCCCCCCCCCCGCAGCAGGATAGTCAGTCCTGCGTATGGCGGCACGGTCTAGTTGGGGCTTGAAGCCATGACGGACATGTTGTTAAGTCATACGAGTTGACGACTGCACCATGAGGCCGGCTTTGCATGATGGTATGTTTAAGAGATTCAAATCCTACATAGGGGATCCGATCCGATCAAACCTTTGTAGGGAGTGAGTTTTCGAATCTTCCAAATCCCGAATTTCCCAACACTAATTTGTATTACCTGACTCAAACGGAGACCAGTTTTTCTCAAACATTTGTCCATCAGATCAGAGTTATGGAAAGTGTTCTTTTTTACGGGTTTCTATTAATATAGCAAATTTCTACTACACTCATTGCAAATAAAATTGTCTTTTCCCGTGTTACGAGACACTCGAGTTACGCGAATTTTTAATTTTGACAGTTCATATGTGAAATCAGTACAATTTTCTCGAGCAACTGTCAAATACAAATTAAATTGCATTTTGCCAAATTAGAAATCGCTAAAAAGTCATAATTAACCACATGTTTTACACGAAATGCTTAAAATAGTTAAGAAATGAGTAAAAGCATTACATTTCATACAAAAATAACAAAACATCATTCATAATTTGGCTAAAAACATAAAATTCAAGATACGCTAAAATTTGAGTAGGGTGAATGTCTCCGGAACGCATTATTCACTCGAGAAATGACTTTAATTACATTCAGAAAAGAATAATTATAATTTTATTAAAGTAAAAAGTGAGGGAGTAACGAAATGCACAAGAGGAATTCAAAAATATCTAAAACAGTTTCACTTCAAGATACATTTGGAAAAGTTGGCACTCTGATAGAAAATGTCCCCCTAATAAAATACCGTGCAACCCCACACAACGAGTTAAAGTCGTTCCAGTTCCTTACTCTTTGTGCGGGAAACTCTTTTAAATATTCGCCTTGGTGGCAGATATAGAATTTAATATATAAAATTAAATTAAATTAAAAACTATTTATATGATTAGTGCCATTGTTGAGTCCACGATCATAAATATAAGATCATCATATCATAAATAAGATCAAAATATGACAATTATTCTAGAATAATTTTAGAAAATCGTTCAGCTACTAGACATTTTCCGCAAGATTTTTTGAATCGAAAATAAGCCAGTTTCATTACAATTTAATAAATGTTTGTGGTAAATATTCGTCATTATGATTTTTTTGGAATGGGTTTGTTTGACACTCTTCCGCTTGATTCACTGAATTGGCCTTTATCAATTTCTATGACGACCGTACGCACTTCTTTAGCATTCAAAGATATACTAAATGTGTGCCACTACTCGCATTTTATGGGTCAGGGGTCTCCAAACTTTTCAGTTCGCGGGCCGCATTGCTTCACAATCAACCTTGTTGAAGGCCATTTTGACGCTACCTTTAGAATGAGTGGATGTTCAAATCTTGTTTTAACAAGAAAATACTATTGAAATATATCAAATTGCAGCTTTCTTTTATTGAATCTTGATTTTCATCTTTCAGAAGTAAAAAAAATAATCTGTTAGAAAAGAAAGCTATTTAATTTAACCTTAACCCAGTCCTCGCGGGCCGCATTAAAGGCGCTTGAGGGCCGCATGCGGCCCGCGGGCCGTAGTTTGGAGACACCTGTTATAGATTCATGATATGAAAGGTGTTTGAAGCTCTTCTTAAGGTTTCAAAATACTCTCACAATAAGATAGACCATACTTCCAGGCGCACTACACATAGTGACAAGCAAATTGTACAAAAAAAAACGAGAGCGATAATCTTCGATATTGAACTTAAGAGTGCAAAAAGTACCTACCGGTGATGTCATATTTTATTTTTCCCGCATTTAATTTTCAATCAAACCCTTCCTCTTTCCAACCCAAACACGACTCATGCAAGGAAAAACGACAAGGCAAATAATGTACGTATGTGTGATAAACGAGTGCGCGACACCGAGACGCAGTCGATAACGGGGTGATAAACTTTCGTAATTAAACTTTTCAAATTAGCATGATTTATTTCCCACCTTAACTTCCCCCTCCCCCTTTTCTTCCTCTTCGCTTCTGACCAATAACCCTCCTGCTCACACCTTTAGTATTCCTGCTTCAAGGAATTGTCGGCAATGATCCTCTCAGCACCTAAATGGCTGCAATCATCTACAGATAAAAGCTGCACCTGCAGATGTCAAGATGCCGAGCCGTATTCGTTCGACTGAGAGGATTAGGGATGTTGGCGTGAATGCGCATACTACGAACAGCACACGCTAGGTATCACAACACCTTCAATCATGCAACCGATACGACTAGGTAGCTAGTTTTCAGTCGCACCATTTAACGTGCCTGTGCCATTCTGGGAAGATTAATTTGGTATTGTGATTCATGATAGCAGCTATCGATACGAATCCAATCCGAAATACTGCGTCTTTTTTTCAGGATATCGGTCGGAGTATCACATTCAATTAGGAATCCAAGAGCCGTTATTTTCCACAACTTTCTGAACCACCGCAATTTGCCGCGATCGAAGGGCTTCCAGCTCAAAATTTATCAATTTTCCAACGCGCTCAAACACAACCCGATTATTCCAAATAATTCAACAAGTCCATCCTTGTTCTCGCACAGTGCTATCCACCCAATGGTTGCCTTTTTTACAAAGCCCTAATTGTTGGAAAAGCAAATGAGCGCACTTTCACGCTACAGCAGTTCGGTTCTAGAGCTCGAGCAGTACAGACGTAGAAGCAGAGCGCTAAGCAAAATAAAAAAAAAACTAAAGACAAGTGTGCGTGAAAACTACAAGCGTGTGGCAGACCGGCACCATGTCGGCAACGGGACAATCTAGCATTAAGCTGGACTTTTCTCATGTCCCAAACAAGCCAACAACTAATGAAGTGATTGACTTCATAACCGGGAAACTAGGAATTCCGATGATACAGGTGAACAGAATTCACCTCCGGACGTCGTCCGTTTCATGTCACGTAGACATCAAGGAACAAAGTATTGCCTTGGACATCGTGGAAAAAAACGATGGCAAACACACTATTCAGTGTAAAGGTGTGGAATATCCCATACCAATTACTATGGACGATGGGTCAACGATCGTGAAGATTCACGACGCTTCAGCGCTGGTTTCAAACACACACATAAAAAACCACATGCAGAGATACGTAGACGTTATCTGCGTTACCGAAGGTGTATGGAGCGACGCCTTCGCATGTGCCGGTATTCCGAACGGATATCGCTACGTCAGGATGGTAATCAAGAAACAAATACCATCTTATATTCATATCAACGGTGAAACAACTCTCGCTACCCATAGAGGACAGCAGCACACTTGTCGCAAATGCGATCATCCCGTACACCACGGAATGACCTGTTTGAGCAACAGAAAGCTCAACAGCCAAAAAACAAACCTAATGGATAGGCTAAAATCGTACGCAGACGTAACGACGAGTGGGAACCAACAGAAACAAAATACACTAAATACAACAACTATGACGAATACAATCCCAGCGGAACAACCACCACAACCTCAACCGGGGACATCGGGAATGAAATGTATTCCAATAAAACAAACTGATGCGATGATGAAAAATAACAGCACCGTCACAGAGACAGCGGTTAATTTGGAGACCAATAAGGGGTATAGGTCACGATCACTTTCGGCGAAAAGACAAGCTGATAAAAAACTGACCGACTTTATAACGGTACAATCGAAACGAGGACGAACGAGATACACGAAATCGGCTGAAGACAATTCTATAATAGGTAGGAGGCAATCTCGTTAAATTCTACTTACTAACACAACTGAAAAAAAAAACGATTCGACTCATCGCAAAGTAAAAGATAATTTCGAAATGGCCAACACTACTACACATTCAAACATAACAGAATTCAAAAAATCATATCGTATAGGAAGTATTAATATCTGTAATATATCTAACACAACTAAAACAGACGCTTTTATTGCTACAGTAAAAAAGCTAGATTTAGATATAATATGCATGCAAGAGGTCAATGATTCATCATTGGAAATAATTCAAGGCTATGAATTAATAAAAAACAGAGATGAACGACAAAGAGGGACTGCAATAGCTTTAAAGCAAGATATTTCATTCTCCCATCTAGAAAAAAGTTTAGACGGGAGAATTATATCCCTGTGTTTTGGCAAAACCAAACTAATTAATATCTACGCGCCATCTGGTAGCCAAAACAGAACACATAGAGAACGTTTCTTTCAACAGTCGTTAGCATATCACCTAAGACATCCCGTTGAAAATATAATTATTGTAGGAGATTTCAATTGCATTATTGATAAAAAAGATGCACTTGGAACCTCGAACTATAGCCCAGCATTACGTAATGCAATTAATAATTTAAATTTAGTAGATACTTGGAATTTGTTAAAAAACGAACCAGAATTTACTTACATTACTTCCAACTCTGCTTCACCTATAGATAGGATATATGTATCACGTAATCTAAAAGAAAATCTCCGCTCGGTTGACATTCACAGCGTTTCGTTTAGCGATCACCGTGCTTATGTCATACGATTAGCACTGCCAAATAATAATCAACAAATAATAACAAGGCAAAAGCTATGGTCATATAGGAAATATATTACAACACAAGAAATTCAAAACGAATTCAAAGAAAACTGGATAAGATGGACCAGGCAAAAAAACACTACGGAAACTGGTTAACATGGTGGATAAAATATGCAAAACCAAAAATCAAAAGTTTTTTCCTATGGAAAACTAAAATGCATTACAAAGAATATAATCAAACGCATGATAGGTTACAATCTAGATTAAATGAATCATATTCGAAGCTTGTAAATAATCCAGATGAAAAAATAACTATAAATCGTATAAAAGCTGAAATGCTTACACTACAAAGAAAAATGACACAAAACTTTATCAAAGAAAACAATAACTACATTGCAGGAGAACCAATGTGTACATTTCATCTATTTAAACGAATGAAAAATCGTAATTTCATTAAAAAAAAAACTCCGTTTAAATAACCGAACATTAGAAAACGAAAAAGAGATACTCGACGCCATTCAGGAACAATTCAAGCTACTCTTTTCAGGCAACGATAATTGTTTAAATTCAACGCTAATTATTCCCAGAAAAATACCTGAGGCATGTGTGCTCAATAATGATCTAACAAAAGAAATTGAAACTGTAGAAATATTTCATACCACTCGAACAGCAACTAAAAATCGTAGTCCAGGATTAGATGGTTTATCATATGAGTTCTATGAAACATTTTTTGATATTATTCATAAGGAACTTAATCTTATAATCAATGAAGCTCTTGATAATGACATTCCACCTGAATTTGTTGAAGGAATAATTGTTTTGATACCAAAAAATAATAATACTTTCGAAATCGAAAATTGGAGGCCTATAACACTGCTCAACGCAGACTATAAGATTTTTAACAGAGAAAAAATCAAAATCTTAGGAATTCTATTCACAAACTCATTTCTTTTGACGATGAAATTAAATTGGGAAGCGACAACACATAAGTTTGCTCAATTAGTAAGACAGCACAAAATGAGGGAGCTCAACATCCAGCAACGGGTCACACTAGCCAATACTTTCCTAACATCGAAATTGTGGTACATTGGATCTGTTATGACAATAAGCAAATACCATCTTGGGAGGCTGACATTCTATCTGGGAATATTCATATGGGCAAATGGAGGGCCAAGAGTAAAAATGCAACAACTTGCTCTAAAAAAAGCCAAGGGAGGTCTTAACTTGCTAATACCAGAACTCAAACTTAGAACATTATTGATTAACCGACACCTAATTGAAAAACAACACATGCCATTTACAAAAAGCTTCTTGAACCAAACAGAAAATCCACCTAACATTAAAGATCTTCCATCATTCTATCCTTGTTTAGTGCCAATAAGAACTGAACTAGCCTATTTAAATGATAGATATAAACAGCAGCGGGTTTACAGTGTCGGGGGCCCTAAGCAGTAAGAGTTGTTGAGGCCCCTTTGTACATGATTTCCGGGGGTACTCGGCATTCGTCTTTTATTATGCACCATTTCAACA
>KB667376.1:37719-47962 GCA_000349065.1 Anopheles quadriannulatus
GGGGGGGGGGGGGGGGGGGGTGCTTAGGGTTCGTCTAGCGCGGGGCCCCAACGTCCATCACCCACGGGGCCCTCCTTGCTAATACAGTGCCATATTCTATCAACTGTTATCGATAATGGACTAAAGATTCCACAGCCCCTCATTGACGGGCCCCCCGCAATTGCTTACTTTGCTTACCGTTAAATACGCCACTGGATATAAAAATAATCCTTCAGCAAAAGAAAATTACAAAACCAGTAATGGATTCGCTTCCTCTACCACATATTCAATCCAAAACACCATCACTGCATTGGAACAAGATATGGCGTAATATTAATAACAACAAACTGAATTCAAAACAACGAAGCTACTTTTATCTTTTGGTTAACGAAAAAATAGTTACAGAAGAAATTAAATTTAAATTCGGAATGAAAACAAACCCGAACTGTGAGAAATGTGGAATGATCGAAGATATCGAGCATAAATTTAAAGAATGCAAAATTATTAAAAACATATGGATATTGTTTACACAAATAGTGAAGGACGAATTGCATATAAAACCAAATTTTCATGAACTTATCAAACCAGATATGAATAATATAAACAAGGAAAAAAGAGCTAAAGTAATGTAATTATTTATCAATTATTTAATATTTCAATTATATAATATTAATCAATTAATCAATTCATCAATTATATAATATTAATAAAGAGAATTTCACCAATAGCATAGACAAAAATCAATTGAAAAACATAATATGTTAAACAAGAATTAAAATAGATTTAAGCTAGCGAATAAGAAATTTTTGTTATAAGTGCCAATAAACTGTTCTTTGTTTTATATTAAAAAAAAACAGCGCTCTCCCCGGTTATGCGCGGAACTGACAAAATACCCAAACTGACCCTTTGGGTGAATTTCACAAGCGCGTGCTAGCGTGGTCAAGCAAACCACGATCGCTAGTTATTAGTGTGCAAAGCAAACCCACCATACTCATCGTTTGGATGCGTTTTTTTTTTGCCCATTTCAACATACCGTCAGGCAGGATATATTTTGCTGGGGCTGGGGCTACACTTGCCATTTTCTACCTGAGAACCGCGCCTATCCACACATAAAACGATCAGCTGGAAATTAATTTACCTTAATGTGCGGTTCGGGGTCCTCCCGCCTGTAACCATCCATTTCGTCTTGTATGTTTGCATATGTTGCTAAAACTGCCCATTCCGACGCACTTTTCCCACGCGGTTACATCCGTATGCAGAAAGCAAACGTAAAAGCTTAAGCTGGCTGTTTATTAATTTAAAAAAGGTTAATGCTTTGGAATAACATAATCCAAATAGTTCAAAACCATCAAACGTCAAAAATATCATTTGTTGATGGTTGTGTAAAATCATGTGCCCAGGATTCATTCAAAAGTCGCCGGGTGACAATAAACAGTGTCATAATTGGGAGATGAAAAGCTTTTTTTATATCAAAAACTTTCGATTTGAAATGATAACACGTTGAGCATAAAAGTGACCGTTAGTCATTGTCGCATGAGATCGTTGTACAGACAGTAGCACAAGTAGTTGGCCCCGTACCTTGTTACCTTTAACCTGCAAGTGAATTGAACTGGGAATAAGCGAGCTTTTGTGGTTTGTCTAATTTATAGCTTACACTCTATTGCCCTTTCTCACAATTATTTGCTCTATCTCGTTTTCTTTCTCTCTTTCTTTATCTCTCTCTATATCTCTCTCTCTCTTTTCCTCTCTTTCTCTCAAAGTATCTCCGTCATTCTTTCTTATACGCTATCTCTTTCTCTCTCGTTTGCCCTCTCGAATGCCATTTTCTTTAATCACAAACTCGCCTGCATCTTAACAATCATCTTCTCGTGTTGCCTTAATTAACTGTCACCGGTGCCGGTTTGGGCGCATTTCTCCGGGGAAATACGCAGCCCGAACCGGTATGCTTGCTAGCGGCGGACAGAAAACGAAACCATTTCATTTACCATGCTCTGCAAGCTTAATTTTCCATTATTGTGTACCACAGAAACACACGCACATACACACATACACACGTACAAATTAGTTTTCACTTTCCACCTTGGTGGTAAACGTTACATTCCGATATGCATTGGAAGCGCAAGGGCAACGGGGAAAAAAGAATGCTCCCAGGACCTGTCTGTTTGGGACCCTGAATTGAGGTTAGTCCCAAGGGCAACCCGCCAACCATCAACGTTTAACCTTTTCGCGCGCGCGCGCACACGCTGACACGCTCTCCAACGAACGTGTACATGCATGCTTTCGGGCAAGAACGTCCCGGCTACGGGCCAAGTTGCCGTCGCCCGGGAAAGCTATCAATAAATCACGACCGATCAAGCGTCAAATGTGGCGTAGCAAATGTGCATTTGCCGTACCATATTGACGTGGCAATCGAGTGTGTGTGTGTGTGTGCATTTTCCGTGCGCGGCTGCAAGACGGATTGGGCTTTTGAACGGCTTTCACACATCAGCTCTCTAGCTCCTTCTCCTTTCCTTTTTTTTGTGTCTGTCTGTCGTGTTTTCTTCAAACCAGCCGATATGGTATCGTGACGATAAAGTGCTACATTATCCTTGTCATGTGTCTTCCCTTACACCACATACTCGCTCCTGGCGAGCAACACACAATCCTCAACCGTCCGTCAATGGCGGTTACGTCGAAGTGCCTCAATTGGCGCTAACGGAGTAGCTGAAGGATGCAACACTGACTGCCTCTGCCGCTACTTCATACACCGGAACACATACGCACACTAAAGAGTAATTTAGGGTTACAAGGCGTGTGCACAAATATCGCAAAAAGGGAAACAAATTCCCCATAAGCTTACCATTAACTGCCTGTCAACCTAGAAGAGTTGGATTACAAATTGTGCTAGAGTGTCTTCGTTATTTCTCGTATACCGTCATTTTGCAAGGATAAAGAAAGTTTTGTTTATGTCAATATCTCGATTTGAAACAGTTCGAATCTTGTATTGTGTTGTACATGTTTTCAAACCACACATTTAAGCACCAAATTTGTCACAAGTCAAATGCATACAAAATAACGCGATAAAATCATTCAACTGTTTCGTGACGTGAAAACAAACATAAGACTACACCAACTTCTTTTAATTCAAGTTTTAAAAAATTACGCTCATTATTCCCGACCACTTACATGAACATTTAGTTGCTAGCTTGTTTTTTTATTATTTTTTGCAACACAGAAGCATTCCGTCTCACGCGTGCAAAAGAAACGTAACGCAGTTTTCCGGGAATGCCTTTTGCCGAAAGGGACAAAAACGCAACGACAAAGGAAAACTACTTCCCGCAAAAAGTATGTTTCGTACAGCCGTGCCTCACAAACTCAAACACGAAAATGCGAGCGCGAAATATGTTTGTCCTCCCTTGCGAGCACACCCGCGCGTTTGTCAAAGCGCAGCAAAGCCACGGGAAAATCAAAATTAATCGTAAGTTTTAATTGAATTACGCGGAACTTTGCCGTGTGACCGTGGAAAAGGGACAATTTTGCCGTTCACCACGTGCGCACATCTGGCTGCCGACTCACCCCGCCTACCCAAGGCCACGAAAAAAGTGTAAAGCTGCCATTTTGCACACCATTTTATCCGCACAGTTAAAGCATTGGAACGTAACAGCGCTGGATCATCTGCTTTTTTTGTTTTTCGATGTGTTTTAAGTAAAAGTTAATCATTGCGAGATGTTCTTTTGCATCAATTCATTTACGAGTGTTTATCCATCGTAAAAAATCACCATGCATGTAAAGGCTCACATCTAATGACATGGAATTCCACAGAACTTTGTTGATAGAAAAGCCTGGAGAAAATATTGAAAACTCCATCATATATAAAAACACACCCGTGTGCGTGGTAACAAGGATAACAGGAAATTTGGATGCATGGTATCAATGGACTGCGAAACGTTTCACAGCAAAATTTATCAGCCCAAAAGCTTACAGCATTGTGGGTGAAAAATATTTAATTAATTATGCCCACAAAAAAAAAACAACCAACCCAAAAAGACGATCGCCGCACTCGAAGTTAGTATCCCACCGCAAAATGAAACAAAAAAACTATTCATAAACATTTATTTGACTTCGCTCTGCCTCGCTTCGCACGCGAAACCACACACCAAAACACTTTTCCCGCTTGTGCAGCAAACAAAATGGTACGGGCGCGGCAACATAGTACCACAAAAATAACACTGCGTACCTCAAAGCCTCAATGCGGTTCCGTGTCAGCCCGTTCCGAAAAATGCTTCACAATCTGTTCCTACCTCCCATCCTACCAAGGGTCGGGATAGGGCAAACATATTCTGCGTTTAGCTTTAACGCCCCTCGCTCCCCCCGCTTTCATCGTTTTTTGCCCACAAGTACGCAGTTGATTTCATCGCCAAACGGCAAATCGAGTCAATAGTGTATAAGTGCAATCAGCTTTCGGCCATAAAGCGATCTTCCTCGCGTTTTCTTACCCGTTCTTGTTTGCACCGGAGAGTGTGCGCTGATAAAAATGTGTCTGCACCGTCGGGTGCAATTTTCTGCAACCCAAAAAACCACCAACCTTATTGTTTCGGAAATGGGGGGGAGCGAAAACTTCTGCTTTTGTATTGTTTTTCTCAGTTTTCGTAAAGGATGATGAGGCTGGAAATCGGTTACAGTGCCGACGAATTAACACGACCAAGTGCACCTTCACTTCTCAACCCCGTCTTACATTCATACAATGTTTGGGCTTCCTGAGTGAGAGGGCAGAGCACGACTGGGAAATGGGGAAAGTGTGACGATGGCGCGGTGCAGTTGAAAAAGGTAGCATCGGATGAGGTAAAATGTAAAACAGAAAACCAAAATGAACCAAAAACTATATATACGAACGGCGAACGCGGCATCGAAGTCCAGCTAAGTGTCTGAAGACGAAGAAAATAATGTTGCGAACAAGAGGAAATACACAAAACAACCAGTGGTGTACCGTGGGGTAAAGATCTTATTACCTGGTATTTATTTTGTGGGTTTTATCTTTTTCGATTTTACACGGGTAAATATTGGGTATTTTCGAGTGGATGATTTTTTGTATGGAATTTTAATACTTTTGTAAAATTTAAATAATACGTACTTTTCCAGATTCTTGTACGTAGTTCAAGCCAATAAATGGTCTCTTTACCTAAATATATAAACAATTTTATTCTATTGGGACTATGATTCACCACCTATTTTTCCAATAAAGTTGTTGTTAAATCAGATGCTGGGTTGTAAACGATTTGTTCAATGATTTCAAAAGGACGAACTGATTAGTTTTCAACATCTTCAATTATCAAGAGCATCTTCTTCTTCTTATGTACCACTTGTGGGCTTGGCTTTCAGTGACTATTTGATTTCCCCCCATAGCAGGATAGTCAGTCCTACGCATGGCGGCACGGTCTATTTGGGGCTTGAACCCATGACGGGCATTTTGTTAAGTCGTTCGAGTTGACGACTGTACTACGAGACCGGCTTATCAAGAGCATCTACATTTTCCTAAAATTGAGAGCTCTGAGATGTTTATGATATTTAAGGAAGGTACATTTGGCATCCTCCAATTTAGAACTGATAGAATGCTAATAAATCTAATAGCACCTGAGATCGGATAAAAAAAAAGAATAATAAAGAGTTTATACGTACTTCCATGCCTTCTCTGTCCTTGTGGACGCCCTAAAAAAACTTTACGTGTTGGGTTGTCCGTTTCCGTGCGTACAACATGGTCAGCCATCTATACCTGGCGAGCTTGATACCATGCACGACAGTGAGGTCATCGTACATCTCGTACAGCTGGTCATTATAATGTCTCATCCATCATCCTTCCATAAATACGGGGCCAAGGATCCTTCTGAGCATCTTCTTCTCGAACGAAACCCTCCATCGGTCATGTGACAGTCTCCATGTCTCAGAGGCGTATGTGAGTATCGGTACTATATAGGTGCCATATAGTCCCAGCTTCGTCCGTCGCGACAGGTTCTTTGATTTCTCAGGCTATAGCTCAGCTCAGTTTCATTGTCGTTGCTGAACTTTGGCCCTAGATAGGTGATTTCAGGGACGACTTCAAAAAGTGCGTTCACCTATCCGTACGTCTCGCCTACGTAGGTTTGAATTTGTCGTTGTTAGGGTTGCTGGTGTTGCTGTTGTGCCATAATCAGTTTGGTCTTTGCCTCGTTCATATGCAATCCGAGGTTCTCTGACGCCTGCACGATCACTTGGTAGGCTTCTGCTACATAGTAGAGGCGGACCAATGATGTCACGGATGGCTCTCTCTAGCGCCAAGTTGAATAGGAGATAGGCAAGCCCATCCCCCTGGCGCAGACCTTTTGTTGGTAGCAAAAGACCCTGAAAGTTTCTCATAACCATTCTAACTAGCCTTAACAATTTGCCCGGGATTCCTCAAAGAGCTCATAGCGTCGTATAGTTTTACACTGGCTATGCTATCATATGCGGCTTTGAAGTCAATGAAGAGATGGTATGTGTCGTGTCTATATTCGGTCACCTTCTCCAAGATCTGCCACATGGTGAAGATCTGATCAGTGGTTGATTTTTCTTTTCTTAATTATGAAAGCTTCCGACTATCTCTTCGACGTGCGGGACAAGACGATCCTGAAGGATCAGGGAGAATATTTTATAGGCGGTATTCAACACCGTAATACAACGGTAGCTGTTGCAGTTCAAGTTCTGTCTCCCTTCTTGTAAATTGGGTAGATGATGCCGAGATTTCAATCACAAGGATCTCGTTTTCTAGTTGTGCAACTCCATTCTTGACCAGGCCAGCTGCAATTCCGTCATTTCCGGGTGCCTTGTTATTTTTTAGCCGACGGATAGCTTTTTGTGTTTCTTGTATGCCCGGTGGCAATAGCATGACACTATCTGCTAGTGACTCTAGCTGTTCGTTAAAATTGTTCTTGAGCAATTCTACAAAGTACAGAGCCCACCGCGAGAGGACCTCTGACTGGTTACTTACCAGAACTCCGTCCTTGTTGCGACAGCCACAGTTACCTTAAGTACAACGTTGTTTCGGTGACTTGCTATCGCTTGGTAAAACTTTCGTGTTGTTCCGTACGCCACTCTGGCTTGCTCGAATTCCCGCATGTTTTACCCAAGTATGTTAAAGCGGTGAATTCGTTTATCTTCACTTCTGAGCCATGTATATTCCTCTGCGCATACTCGCGATCTATGTCGTTGCTCCATTGCTCGGTATGCGTTGTTCTTACGTTCGGCCATTTGTCTACATTTTTCGTCGAGCCAGCCAGATTTGGTGTTACCACGACGTGGCGGGAGTATATTTGCTGTACAGTTTATTATGACCTTGTATGTGTTTATGTGTTTTTAGAGCAATCAACCTCTCGCTTGTAGTTTTTTATCTGTTTTCTGGTAGTAGAGACTCGTCTAAAGCGGCTTTGAATGCCTGTTGGACAGAATTGTCCTTTAGAGAGTCCGTGTTCACAACTGTTGGAAGATCTTTTATCGAGCTGGAAAATTGACGTATTTGTCGTACCAATACGGTTTCAGCAAGGACTTGTATTCCTCTAATGTTTTTATAGACAATGATTCAATAAAATTAACCAATTCTGAAGTTAAATACTAAATGTATACTAAAGATACGTGTATACTAGTTTCCTTTACAACAGCTAAGTCGTATTGCTAATGTAAACAAGGATGCCTTTTGCAAACACCTTTTCATAACTGCTCGGTTTTGTGGAATTTATATGACGGTAGAACACATCTTAATAGACTGTTATGGTTACCCTGCCGAAATGATAGAACACAAGCTTGGAGACCATTTGGATACTGTACTACCGAATAATCTGAGTGAAATAGTTGTTGAATTTTCTGAAAGAATCTAATCTTTATGAGCAAATTTTAAAATGTACCACAATTTATACAAGTGAAATTGAAAAGGAATCGTAATTCCCCTTTTCTTTTTTCCCTTTCCATCATTGAATATTAAAAAAATCTTGAAAACACCTTCTGTGATGAAACATTACTAATTTTTCTGAACCATTATTATTCATATTATTAGAATTATATTATATATTATTCATATGTATGAGCTTTTAACACCTATTAGTTACGAGCGGCGAATGCTAAAGAGCCTCGTAAAAAAATAAAACAACAACAACCTTTTCATAAGTAGAATAACCATTTCGATCTGCGAGCCACATTTGCAAAAAAATCATTTTGGCGGGCCACATGAAAATGAATCTTGACACGATGTGATGATGCACTTTCAACAGCTGATTGCATACATATTGACGCTAGTCACGAATTGTCATACAAATTAGTGATGGGTCTAATGATACATTTCATCCAGTAAATAAACGGAATTTGATAATACCAGATTTGGTACATCCCTGAACACAACAAATAACCAAACAGGGTAGCCCTAGAAGCTAAACAGAATGAGACAGACATACACACATATACAGAGCTTTGCTGCAACTGCTACAAACTGCACGAAAGTTTCCGTTGCTTTACAGCGGCACCACGACCAACAACAAAAACAACGCCAACTTCGACTCCGTGGCTTTCGATAGTAAAACTTATCGTTCGCGGTATGCATTTATGTGTATGTGTGTGTGTATTTGAATGTAATGGAAACGCAGCGTTTGTGGATGGAAACGAAAGAATAGTAAAGCGAAAGTGTTACGAGTGCACAATTGTATGTGTGTATTTGTCAGGTTTGTAGTTTTTCGAGCAGTTGTTTCTTACGCTAAAGAACGCCAGCAAACAGAACAAGCAAACTGCCCCGCCAACTGCCTGCAAAGGTGCACAGAGATGAGAGATGTGTCTAACGAAGTTTATCCCCCCCCCCCTCCTTGCCTCCCCCGGTTATATCTACCTATCTTTCACCCCCACACTCCTTTCCTCTTACTTAGCCCTTCATTTCATCATTTCATCGTTTCATTTGTTGTGTTTGTTTGTACTTTTCTCGCATCCCGCGCTCGGCGCTTCCTTTGCCTGCGCCCACTTTTAGAAGCAGGGAAGCATCTTAAGAGCGTCGCTGGACTGGTCGGGTTGGTTGTTTCTACTTTGTCGGTAATTAGCGAAATTGCAGCCCTGCCGGGCATTTTTCCTCCCCGTGCTGTATACTGTTTCGAATTCTATTTACCTTTCATTTTATTGACTCGCCGCTGCTGCTGCTGCTGGTTGCAATGTTTAGGTATCTGTCTGTACTTTTTTCTTGTTTCCTTTCCTTTTTCCATTACCTTAAACTTTTGATTCACAATTTCACAAAACTCTTGCTCGTTTTTGCCCTGTTTTAAATGCTCCACGCTACACATGCTTTTATGCACCGAAGGTACGGAGGGAAAAAAAGCACAGCTACGTCTCCTTTCGCCGATCACTCTACGCAACTACGGCGTACGGCTTGGCTCTTCAATCAGCATCCCAAACTCAAGTATATCAATAATAAATAGCTTCATTTGCAGCCCTAATTCGTAAAGGACCGGTGCACGGTGTGCGAAAGGATTCCATTACATCTTCTACCCGTTCTAGTCTTTTTTCCACCCGCAAAAAGGTTCAACAGATGAGAGAGGCCGAAGGTTTTCAGACCGTTCCTTCACTGTCCGCCCATTTACTTGGAGAGAAAAGATAATTCAATTATTCAAGTCTTGTTACAAAATACTTTCCCCTTTTCTTGCATCCTCCTCTCATCGGGCTTTCTGCTCGATTTGCTAAAACAGCTCCGTGGTCCGTAAAATTCTGCCGTACATTTTCACATCACTACCAGCAAACCAAGGGACGAGCAGACAGCCCGACAGCCACTCCACTACAAGCTAGCATAATCGGTTATATATGGTAGATCATTGTCCAACCTTCTTGCTTCCAACAGCAACAACAGCAAGAAAGAGAAAAAAATCAACCCTCCCCAGCTCAACATATTGTCTCCGCTTCCAAATCCAACGCAACCCAGACCGGTGAACAGGCGACAAATATTGCCCAATCGGACCGAAAAGCGAAACACGACACCACGCTTGTCTTCATCTCTCTTTGCGTTTGGGTGTTTATGTGCGTGTGTTTGTAGGCTTCACAGTGGAGCGGGGTTATTTTTGTCCGAAGCCAGCCCGTGTCTCCCTAAATCTTAGCGACATTGGTTGCGTGCCGTCTCTGCCGTTCGTCGTCTGATCAAAGGCGAAACCCTTACCGGTTCTTCATTGCTTGCTTTCTCTCCTGCCCCACTCAACCGACACTCAAGTTTATTACTAACCCTTCGGTCATTTCCGCGCACCTCCGCAATCCCCATTCT
>KB667387.1:20325-34451 GCA_000349065.1 Anopheles quadriannulatus
CAAAATACATATTTTTGTGATTGCTTCGTTGTACGGTAACCTGTATCCAAGTACTGGAACAATTTGGATATGAACGACATAAGGCTAGAGGTAGTGGAACGTTTTGGCATAAATCCATCCAGAATCAATCCAGAATGAACGATGATTTCCAATACCTTGCCACTAGCGGGAAGTAGGGAAATACCACGATAGTTGCTTACTTCAGATTTACTGCCTATTTAAAAATAGGACGTATTGAAGACGCATGCCGGTTACTCCCCGGTAATCAAGTACAGAGGACCTCAAAAAATCTTACTACATAGGGTACCCGACACTGTACACCCGCCACTATCCAGGAATAACAACTGGGATCACTATGGGATAGAAGGAAATGCAATACGTCAAAATGCTCAAAGATTTTAGTCGGAATGGAATGGAATGGAAAACTTGGTAGCTGCCGACAAAATTTGTAACAAGAGGCGCAGGAGTTTGAAGAACAGGATCTGCGACAAGACCTTGTAGGCGGCATTGAGGACTATGATGGTACGAAAACTCGAGCATCTGAACATTGCGAGGGATTTGAACAGATATTCTTGCTTGAAATTGCTTGCAAATATTGATCATTGTCATCAACCCCACATAAATCATATTTATTCTTTTGAAATTCCATAGTAAGTGCACATATTCTTTTTTATTTTAGATTTTTCTAAAATAAATAATAGATTTTAGATAGAATAAATTTTAGATCCTGTTAAAAATGATCGCGCGGTGCTATAATTTTAACTGCTAATATTATGGGAAAAAACTACTTGCCCTCACACGCTGCTTATAGCGAGGACACTGGAGCTATAAAATTGTATGGATGACAACCCAATTGACATTTTCGAGCACGAATAATCGGGAATTCGAGCATATTCCCTTAAACTGGAGCCTTAAACTTCCCTTAAACTGCTCCAGTTTAAGGGAATTTGCTCGAATTCCCGATTATTCGTGCTATAAAATGTCAGTTGGGTTGGGTGGGGAACCAATGTGACATTTGCTCGAAATTATTTTTCCATATCTGCTCGACTAGTACTCGATACGCCTTAAATTGTGGATTTGTCTATGATCAAGTGTGTTGAATGCGCCAAGATTATGTGTATTCGTAAATTAGACGTTCTTCTATCGATAGACGATGGTGTCAAACCTATTTAACATTCAATGCTTTGGGTTTTGTTGAAAAATGAAGGCAAATTTTTTGTAACATTATTTTGAAAAATTTAGGTATTTTTTAAGTGTAAAATGGCTACATCAACATTTATAACTATAGGAAACTTCATTTCCAGGCGAATACACTAGAAATCGACGAAAAAGTCGCACCCCAATTGACATTTTCGAGTTCTAAAATCGGGGTTTCGAGCTATTTCCCTTAAACTGGCACCTTAAACTTCCCTTACACTGCACCAGTTTAAAGGACTTTTAGAACAAGCCCTTTAAAATCGACTGTAAAGTGTATTTTTCTATGTTTTCTTCTTTATCCTTTGGGAAAATAACGTTTCCAATTCTTAATACTGGTTGTGTAATCTTTTTATACAAAAAATAATCGAATTTTCACAATTTTTTCTGGCATTTCGATGGTAAGCCTCTCCGGTTCCATCTTCAAATGCTCGGCCGCCAGCACATCGCTGCCAACAGACTTACCAATAAGTCCTTATCGTCTGTATCAGATATCTCGAGGAAAACAAGAGATAAAGAGATGTTTAGTTTTCCTGATATTTACAACCAGTGCTGCAAAATGTCACTATCAATGTCATAAAAAAAATCTGACTGAAATAAAATCCATATCAGTGTCACGCACTCAATTGGGACAATCAAAAGTGATACTCAGAACGATTGGTGTGACTAATACATGCTCATGACATGTTTGCGACCATCGCTTGGTCAGTCACTAAATCACAACTTTTTTTTGCTGTGATCAGTTTTGCAAAATGTCACTGACATAGTCATGACAAATTATGGCTGAAACAAAATAATGTCAGCGTCACAAGCTCAACTGTGATGATCAGAAGTGAGAATCAAACAGTTGATGCGACCATCACATGCTTGGTATCATTGTGTGCAACCAACTCTTGGTCAGTCACTTGATTGCAATATTTTGTGTCGGTGATCATCCCAGTAATCATGGTGCGTGCGAGTGGTTCCAAGAAACAAAATGAACATGTTTTCTCGCTCTGTTTGACCCGACAGATAATCAAAACAGATAGAGGGAGAAAGCAAGCACTAAATATCACCAAGCATGTGATTGATTTTCCAACTGTTTGAGTATAGTCACTGATCATCTCAGTTGTGTACGTGATCTGATTTGAGCTTCGTTTCAGTCATAAGTGTTGATGATTGAAACAGTGGCATTTGGCAGCACTGTTCACAGCCAGAAAAAAAATCATGATAATGCTTGCGCCGGCATTAAGCTAAGCTTGTCAGTCATAGTATCGCGTTGGACTCAAGAATTCACATGTCGTGTTCAGCATGTCATGGCGCACTATAATTGACTATCAGCAATGAGCATCAAGCTACCACGGATATGTTTATTGTTTTCGTTGGTGAACATCTCGTGATGCTCATGATATTTTGTAGCACTGTTTACAACATTGATATTCATTGACATTTACATAAAAACAAGACGTACTATTAACAGAACGTAATCAAAAACCATTTAAAGCCACGATCTAAAATATTTATTTGGATTTTTGTTTGTTTTTGCTTTCAACAAGATTCAGCTCCCGCCCATAAGGCTTCAATCGTTCAGAATTGACGAAATATTTGCTGGTGATGGAACATATAGTCATGAAATACAACGAGAATTAACTTACTTTTTAGAAACTGTGCTGTGTTCAGAAGCATCGTTGTCGAGATGATCCTGCATCTGCGTTGCACGTAGATTCTGCCGCTGAAGAATAAATTCTTCATCCGGTTCGGTTTTAATTTTTGGCAATACAAAGGTTGCAATGTTCTCGAGCTCAGTAGGTTTTAAGTCAATGGGACTGTGACGAGCCTGTAGGCGACAGTGCGCACGATGCGATTCAAGCAAAAACTCAAGATCATCCTTCTCTTGTTGTAGTTGTTGGATTTCCTGAGCTAATGATTGGCGCTTCTTCTCTAGTTGATCCGTTTCATCAACAAGTTCGTTTGTGTGATCCTCGCGACGCCTACGACACCGGGCTGCTGCTTGTTTATTTCGCTCTCGTCTAATTCGTCGTTTTTCCTCTTCTTCTGGAGTGAGATTTGAGGGCTTGTGTGGACGTCGACCACCAACATTTCGTCGTCCTCCGCTACCATTTCGCGCAGAAGGGCCAGAGGTCCGCCTAGTTGTAGTCCCGATTGCGAATGAATTCACTGCATCCAAAAGCCCCGTCTCCAATTTCACATTATCATCTGAATTACTCGTAGCAAAAGTAGATCGGGAGGCTCGCGTACCGAAAGATGGTTGGTCCATCGATGCAGAAGATTTTGAGTCCAAATCATCACCGGTAAACCCATGTGATCCAGAAACGTGCCACGAGCCGTTGGAGGTTGAGCTGAGTGATTCCTGACTTACACCGCCGTCCTGGCTATGATCTTCCATTGGGTAAGAAGGTGGCACGAATCCTGCTTGGTATGGTAAATTAATTTGTGTGGCATTCGTTGCTTCTATGAACGTTTGTTCAATGTTTTTTAAGGTGGTGGGTGTCAATGTTGGCGTAGTACGTGTCGGCACACCACTGTGCACACCGATACCATCAAATGAAGCAAACTGCAAATAAAAAAAGAAAAAAAAACTCACATGAAATAGCATCTTTGCAGAACCAACCAATTCAATGCTTTGATAACAGATGTGACAACCACGGAGCCCCTATATCGACGAGACCACTTACTCCCGTTTAACGTAAATGCACATGAACGTGAATTGAGTTGGACGGAAATCAAATTGTGGGCGTAGGACCAGTCACCATTATTCAATTTCAATTTCAATTTATACAATATAACAATATACAATATCTACTTATATTTCTTAGACGACTAAATCTCATGCTATCCTAGTCTAAGTATGGTAATCATAGTCATATAAAATCGCACAAAAATTTAAATTTTTTAAATTAAAATGTGATTCCAGCTGATAAAGAATCTTTACTGAAAATGTAAGCGTTCTTCAGACACTTAAATCTGTAAATACCTGTGACCCAAACATCAAACAGCTTAGCAATATAGGGGAAAGCGGGGCAAAATGGGTATGTGGGGCAAAATGGGCACCCTCAATTTAAGCATTATTTGACTACAAAGATACTTTCCAATGCTCAAAATGTATTCATTAGAGTGTTCTATGAACACCATGTAAGTTTCATAACCATTGCATAACAAACAACCAATAAAAATGCAAAATAAGGTTTAGTAGCAAATTGATGTATTTTTTGCCACTTCGAAAATAAGCTTATTTAGTGTCACAGGGATGCGTTGAAGTTTTGCATTGTTTATTTTAAAAGATATGATAATTCTATACAACTTGTCTGGAGAAATCAAGGCGATTGAATGCGTATTTTTACTAATATAACAAAAAAATGCTACACGTGGGGCAAAATGGGCAGTTACTCTTGGGGCAAAATGGGCAGATGCTTTTGACATACGGCACTTGGTGAGGCTATGGTGTTGTATTTGTCGCCTCAATATTTTACATTGTTTTCATGATTTTAAATTGTTTTCATCCTGTTTGGCAATTTTAATCCATAGATAAAGGGTGGAGGCATACAATAATGAAAGAAAATTTGTGTTTTTTGACTTATTCAAAGGAATATTCAGTAAACTGCTTAACATGCCCATTTTGCCCCGCTTTCCCCTACTGCATTCACCTCAAATCACCCTTTAATGGATTCCTGCTCACACAAGTATTTCTTCTTCTTGTTCTTCGGCTCAACAACCGTTGTCGGTTCTGCCTGTATCACTTGTGGGGTTGGCTGTCAATTACTTATGGATAACCCTACATAGCAGGATAGTCAGTCCTACGTACAGCGGCGCGATCTATTTGAGGCTTGAACCCAGGACGGGCATGTTGTTGAGTTTTACGAGTTGACGACTATACCACGAGACCGGCTTACACAAGTTAACGGACACAAAATAGCGACAAGCCATTGTAGGACGTAACAACCGGTCTGCTACCAAAACACCCTTTCACGTCGTGGCTTTATTGACTTAGCAAACTTAGCTTTAAAGAATAGATTTACTTTACTTATTGATACGTATTTTTGATGATAATTTGCTCAAAATCTCTATGAAACAAAAATCGATTCAATAATAACACATTCTTAAAATCGTCGAACCCAACTCTATAAAAAAGTCCTCATGCTACATACAATAGATCTTAACTGTATACTCTATCCTAACACGATGTAGGTGTTGGTCTTAAGTTCCATTCGTGTGTTTTTTTCATAAGACATAAGACATACGATATAAGGTATTTGAAATAATAAAAAAACAGAAACAGATAAGTGTAAATATTTTGATTACACAGACAACAACACACAAATTGAAGACATGATTCATTATAAAATGATACCTAGAATGAAACGATATAGGATATTTGAAAATCTGAACAATAAAAGTGAAAGGCTTTTTTGTATCGTATTTGTTTGTATGTACAGTTTCGCATCAAGATATAACTAAAACGTTGATTTGAGCCAATTAAGCTACATAGACAGTTTATAGTACACGATATGATTTTTTGTGCTCCTTTAACCCCCTTCATCCCCTTCTTCCACTTCCCTTTCACTTTTCTTGACAGTTTCATCAAGATATAATTATGTGAATATTTTGTTAAAAATGAAGCACCCTACCGATTTTGCTGAAATTTGGAGAGAAGATGCCTTATGGTGCAACAATACACTGAGAAAAAGGCTTATCCATTCCGGATAAGGGGAGGTGAATTAAATTTAAAGTTTAAAATAATAGTTATACCTAAAAACACTCTATCCTCTTATTTATCCTTTGTTTCTCTTTTAATCCTTGAACATGCTATGTCTACACTTTCTGTTGAAATGCCTGAACCTTATCCTGCAGCAACGCCACCTCTAACATGTATGCTCATTACACATTTTGCACTTAATATATTTCTTATTCTTATTTGGCGCAAAAACGCTTCTGTATTGAAGGACTGCGTACATCATTCACAGGCAAGGCGTGGTGATTGATTTGAGTAGATATGTTGTTAGTCAGGGCTATTGTTTTTTTTTGGCAGAATATTAGTGTTTGATTTTGATTGCAACATCTCGAAAGATGTGGATCAAAAATTGAGTGGGATCGTGAATGAAAGTCGTCGAAATAAACGACGGTTAAAAAGACATCTGCTCGATTGCAATGTTTCATCGTCAAATTAACAATCGTAGCAGGCTAGAGTAGTTTGTTTTCCAGTTAAATTGAAGTGTGTCTAGTGTGCATTTGTGTATTTATGAATGTGTTTTTATGGGTTAGCATATTCCAAACGAACAACATGCAAGTCATGGGTACAAGAACCGGATGGACCGTGCCTCCATACGTATTCCTTTCCCCACACGGATTTTCCTGCAATGGTTAAAAAATATGTCGCTGAAAGACAAGTCCACTAGTGGTAGAGGCAGGACTTGACCAGCGACAGTTATTGTGCCAAAGAAGAGGAAGGAGAAGAAGAAACGATTGTTGAATGAAATGTTGTACAAAGCTGTAACCGTTACGCAGCCAATTATCTGTAGCCTATTTGCCCACTTTCTTCGTCCAAAGTTACAACTACTGCGCGGTCTTGACCTGTTGCAAGAGTGTCTCAAAACTACACCACCAGGCTCCATTTTGACCTATCATCTTAAGCCTTCTTCTTCTTTTTGGCACAACAACCGCTGCCGGTCAAGGCCTGCCTGTACCCACTAGTGAAGTGAGCTTGGCTCTCAGTGACTTATTGTTACCATAGCAGGATAGTCAGCCCTACGTATGGGGGCACGGTCTATTCGGGGCTTGAACCCGTGACGGGCATGTTATTAAGTCGTTTCAAGTCGACGACTGTACCATCAGACCAGCCCCTTGTCTTACTTGTAAGAATATACTACTTTGAGAAAAAATTAGTTTTCCATTCATCTGTGCATTATTAAAAAAAAAAATCGTTTATAAAAGTGAACAAAGATGTGATGTGGATGTTTAGCTTGGGCCCTCCTTTATTCCGGGAGAAAATCCCCCTCTGCTTACAATAGTTTCCAACTAATACTACCACTATTGCTATTCCAAAATCATTAAATTTCATTTATTAACTTAATTAACCTATAACCACATACGCGGGTATGTTTTGTTGCAATGCGTGTGCTTGTATTCATAGATTCTAGTCCAAAAGTTTACTAGCTCCAAATATGATTCTAATGTCATAAAGACAAGGTTTTACAAGTCAGGATCGAATGCCAGCAAAACAATTTCTCAAGAGCTCAAGATTCAGTTTAGAACTGTCAAAAGTTATTGTTTCACCGCACCGATGCTATTTTCAAAAGCGCAATTTGATTTTTAAATCGCTCAAGTTGTATTTTTAGAGGCCTTTCGCATCGTTATGCAAATTCAATCACGCATTTTCAGATTATTTGTATACAAATCAATTATTTAGTGCGTTTCTAGCGTTATATTTATGAAATAATACGTATTTATTGTAATAAATAAGATTTTCTGGGCAAAAAGCTACGAGCACTAGCCTATGTAAACATGCACAATGTTTATGTAACCTTTTGCTGAGAAAATCACAATTTTTACTATAAATGCATAATATTTCATAAATATAATGCTTTATTGCATAAAAGCATTGATCTCAATCACATAATCTCAAAATGCTTGATTGAATTTGCATAACGATGCGAAAGGCCTCTAAAAATACAACTTGAGCGATTTAAAAATCAAATTGCGCTTTTGAAAATAGCATCGGTGCGGTGAAACAATAACTTTTGACAGCTAAACTGAATCTTGAGCCTCTGAAATTGTTTTGCTGACATTCGATTCTGACTTGTAAAACCCTGTATTGAAATACTTGACCCAATAGTCAGGATAACATGGCGGTCTATAAACTATTTATTGCGCCTTACATTTATATAACTAAAACCCATGCATCTTTAAGTTATTATAGAAAAATGAGTAAAATAATAAGAATATGTTGAAGCAGCGGCACTAATTGCAAAAATGTTTAATTGATAGCAGTTGATAAGAACTATTTTTGACTCGCATTATCTCACCCATTCTCAGAGAGAGGAAAAGTTGAAAAGACCGATCGACAAAAATGCGAAAAAAACGAGATACAGATAACAAAGTTGAGTTGGTGTTCGGTTATTCGTGTACTTACGAGTTTTCGTATAGGTGTCAATGGTGTGATTGGTGGATTGGTATTATACACGTTAAAATAAACATCATTTATTACAAGCACATCATCATCCCTCGTCATTTGGTCGGCTGGCTATGTCTCACAGGATACGTAGCCGCAAAGATTATTAAACCCGCACCACACCACTAAACAATTAACAATACAGTTACACACAAAGAACTAGGGGATATTTATCTTTTAACAAAAAAACAACTAAGCGGTTCGTACAGCACTGACGTCACGTTAACTGGTTTTCTCGTGTAAATGATAACGTAAGCAAGATTTTTAAAAAAAAACCTATACGTCGGTTCTATTGCCAGAACGTAATTACGAATAATCTATACTTTCGGCTTTATCTTTGCCACATCAAGAAAAACACACGCTCAGAAGTTGTTAACCACAAACACACAAACTTAGATTTTTTCAAGCAAAATAGTTTGCTTGCTCAATTTGATTGATGTATTTTTACCGTAGTTTTGAAAGTGCTTTCAAACTCGTATTGCAGTGCGTCACTCGGATTTTTGCGAACGCTGGTTAGTTACTCTGATTATAGGGACGCTACAAGTCATTTACAGTACAAGTCAAGTCCCCCAAAATGTTTGCGAACTTTTTTTTTATTTTTTTTTATAGATAGTACTGAACCTACTATTTAGCTGTATTAACTGCAAACTAAACTGTACCGATGTTTTGACCGCGTATATATATGAAGAACTCACGCGCAGCGTTCGCGCTGAGACCTACATATACTGAATGTCTATGGAGAATGAGTTGCCAAGGTGCGAACTAACATGAGCGAACACGATCGAACAAAGCTAGCCCAACCCTCTCGCTCCTTCTCTCATTTTAGTGTTTCACGCCACCCCTTACCGATACTTTGGACTATACGGGGACTCATACATTTGTAAGACGTTCCCTACGCAGAACGTTTCCTATACCTTCATTAGCACTTGGGAGAGAGCAATTTGATACGAATGTGCTCTACTTCATTTGCTCTCACTGAAAATGATAGAGACACTCAGCAAAAGTGAGTGACTCTCAGTTGAGTTATCTTTTTCCACTTCTGTTCTGCCTCATTAGGTGGGAACAGAATTGGAACCAAATGTTACCAGTTTTTTATGGAAAAGTTTTATGTGTAGGGAACGTGTCACAAGTGTACGGGGACGGATACGTAGCAAAACATACCACTCTTAAATATGAGAGAAATCAAAGAGAATTATGCGCGAAAGAGAGTTTACTACGTGTTATGCATATCGTACCGGTTTCCAATTTCAATGGGAAACCCAACAATCCGCGGATCGGATTTTGTCCAATTGTTTAAATAAAGACGTGGAGTAAATGCATCGATAGTTCATCAGTTTAATCAATTATTTTAATGAAATCGGGAAAAAAGGTAGGTCCTGTCCTTTTTATCTTTCATTTGGTAGAGTAGTTTTACGAGACTAGCCATCTTTTTTAAACGGAATGTGACAGTAGGCGGCAGAAATAATTTCAACACTCCATTCAAAACCTCAAACCAGCTAACTAGCCTCAGATTTACAGCCTAGATTGTTTCAATAGAGAAGGGCGCTCATGAGTTTTTTCATGCTGAAGCAATAATATTTAGTTTAAAAATGGTTCAAGACTATTTGATTCGATAATTTTAGATGTATTAAAAGTATTGTTACTCATTTCGAACAGAAAAAAAAACAAAAATACAAATAAAATTATGAACATTATTTCACTGACAAACTGGAATTTCAGCTACCTAATGCAGTTGTAGCACAATTTAATTAAACAGTCTTAGCCACAGGAGGATGGTCCATTCTAGCCTTAACCCACGACGGGTAGATTGTTCTACCTCTATTGTTCTAAGGTCAAAGAGGAAGAATAAAATTGTGGGACTCAATGACAAAAAGCGTACGGGAGCAGAAGCTTGAAATGGGAAGATCCAAGTCGCACTAACCGAAAAAGGCGTTAAAATGATGTAGACAAGATATAAATGAACAACAACTTACACATCTAGTACGCCAAGATAACGAAGCGATTGAAAAACGGAGGCGTAGAGATCTGAAAGGCACATATGCCTAGGTTGCTATGGTATGCGGAAAAGAAAGAAAGGAGAATAATGTTTCACTGAAAATGTCCTCCAATGCAAATAGCAGGAGCTCTAGTGCGACGAATTTAGATTCATCTTCTTTGTCAACATAAATGCATAGTTTTCGATTTTTTTTTTTAACAAATACCTCTCTTAACAAGTAGAATCCCGCTTTGCACGAGCCATGTAGTGCACAAAACAGATTGCACGAATCATTTTTTTCACTGACCAGTGAAGTAGTGAAAACCGAAAGGTAATGTTAAAATATAATAAACCTCTTCAGCATCTAACCCTTCATGGTGTCCATCTTTCCCACATCAAGTGTCTGTTTTACATGAAAGTTAGATTTTAAAAACTACATTTTCAATTGATAACAAATCCAATGAATTTGAAAGAAACTAAATTAAAGTTATAAGGTCTGCACTATTTATGGTCGCTGTATTTAAACACCTCTAGATCTTTAACATTGTCCTTAACGTGTCCGTCTTTACCAACCTTCCCCTAAAGGATACTCGTTTTGACGGGTTTCATTGTACATAGATTCTAGCAGACCTTATTTCATAAAAAAAATAAATAAATAACAACACAAACAACCAGCCAAAATCATCTGAGAAATAACGATGACGCATCATGGTAAGCAAGCAGCGTTGTGAGTGCCTCAAATATAGACTCATTCACAAAACTCCATAAAATGCCTGAAATGAGCGGCACGAGCATTACAATACATAAAAAAACTCATTCAAGAGAAATCGAATTCTCGGAAAGCAATGCTTACGTAGCTGTAGTTAAAGAAGCCCCCTTGTGAACATATGGTTGAACCAATGGCAAACGAGTATGACGATATGACGCACTCAGGGATACACGAAGACAGCTGTGCACGAGCGATTTACCCACTATGATTTCATACGCTCGTAAGTCGTGTGGCCTTGATTTTTGCCGGACCTACAACGAAACCATTTCAAATTCAAACAAGATAAGCACCCAAGCACCAAACCATCATCCTTGCTCGCTCTCTCTGCTTTGATGGTCTGTTGAATCGAACAAGAAAGCATGTTGCTTTTGTTGCTTGAACATATACTAAGTTATCACGAAAGTTGTACTTAAATTTAACTTTAGTTCTGTACATAATACTGAGGTGATGTGTAATTAGTAGCCAAATGTTTTCTAGAACAAAAAAATAAACATCACAGTACGCTGTTAAGGTTGAAATTGCGCTAAAAACCTTTCGTCTACTAACTGCTTTAGAACAGCGGTCGGCAAAGTCCGGCCCGCGGGCCAAATCCGGCCCGCGAAAGGTTTTGAATTTGTTTTCATTTTCAAACATGGGAAGAAACTATTCGTATACAAATTACTGAATATCTTTTAGAATAACATCTTATACCATCGTACACTTTCAACTTTAATTAAAGTACTGTAGAATGACGGATCGTTCGGTATGTTCGAACTCGTGATCGATATCCCCGTAACGTTTACATGAAAAAAGCCCTTTTTTCTGCTGGCTGTAAAAAAAACTAAGAGACATAATTTCTGTACATGTACATCATTTGAAAGGTAATTATTTAAGCTTCCTTGGACAAATAAATTTAAGACTTTGGGAGTTGCCTTTCATCAGCAGGGCTGTTACAGAAGTCTCAATTTAAAAACCGCGAAATCCGCGCCAGGCTTTTGAAATCCACGCCAAAATTTAAAATCCGCGCCAAAAGTCAAACTCCGCGCTTATACGAAAGCAACACATATAATTGTTGAATCAGGGATTTTTTTATTCATAACGGACGGCCTGGCCGTATTGCTAAATAAGGTATTGATAATATAAAATTAACTCAACAATATAGAACAAAACCTTTGGTGTATAATGTTTTGCGAGGTTAGAGCCTTTGAAACAAAATGTACTAAATTAACTGTTCATACTTGTTAATTAAATAATCGCCTTGCCTATGTGGCAACAACACGTTACTTATAAATGTTGTATTACTGAGGAGATCTATTCTGCTTATTTCTCGAATTCACAAAATTATTAAACAAAATATTTGGTAGAAGTCCAATGTTACGTACTATGCCTAACTAATACTTATTTCATAATGTGTGCTTGGCACTAGAAAAAAGTCAATTGCATCACTAATCTTCCTTCAATTCAACTAGTTTTTTCTGCGCATCTGCCTCTTCACTCAGTAACTTTTCACGTTGTTCCACCATTATTTTTAAACAAGCCACTTGAGGGTTGTCATTTTTCGGTTTTTTCAACCGAGCAGTTATAATATTAGTTAACTCCTCACTTGCTTTACGTTTCTTTTTAATTACATTTGTCTGTTCTTCAACTTCCTTTTTCTTCCTGCTCAATCGTAAATCTGCATTCTTCTTTTCTTGTTTTTCTTTTTCAATTTTTTCGTTGTGTGTCTGCCTAGCCAGTTTTGCTTTTAATAATAATTCTTTTGGTGGAATAAACTTTTCTATATCATTGTGGAAAAATTGCATTCCATTGATTATGTTTTTTCGATGGTTGAAGAGTTCTTCTGACATACATGAGCTTTTTTCTGTCATCACCAATTTGGAAGATGAGAAGCGTCGTTCAGCCTCAGCATTGGAATGAGAAATGGTGATGACAATTTGGAACAGTTTTTTGAGTTCAATGAAATTATGCTGCCGGAAAAGAACAGCATAAAACTCCAAATCATCATCATAAGGTGGAAGGGAATGCTTCAAATCTTTTAGTACCACAATTTCTTCAAAAACACGAACTTTGTTGAGTTTAAAATCGACCTTTTCAGCTAGTTTCAACATTTTTTCCTTTGCTTCAATGGAGAAAATCTTTGAAGGTTTCATGTATGAAACGAGGTGGTAAAATTCATGGGGAATGTTATTCGCAAGAAAATATGTTATTACTTTCACCACATACTTTTTCATACCTTCTTTAAAAGTGGTTATGACCCGTTTCATTTGTCTCATACTTAGATAAACAACTGGGCAAAATTATCTCGTCAACTTTTTTTAATCCACTGTCTAAGTCCAAATGTCTGGTTTCAAAAACAGGCTCTATCTTTTCTACTTCATAAATTTTTGCTAGTCAACACGACATAAAAGATTTTATATATTCGTAAATTTGAAAAAGTACGAAATCATTGGTTTCCAGAGATTTAATTAACTTTTCGGCATCACAGCACACCTCAATAACAAACCAAATTACGGATTTGAAACCTTTTATAGACAGTATCCTAACAATAACCTCTTCATGATAACTCATTTTTTTCCTTTCCGAATGAGTCAATTTGGCTTTCAACGCAAAAAGTTCGTTTATGTTCGCTAGTAGGACCTGCGCTGCATTGCCTAACATTACCCAACGTGTTTCAACAAATTTTACGAACTTTGGGGCCCTTTCCGTTTGAAGCTCGTAGGCTGAAATTTCAGCCTGTCAGCTGTTTGCATTGTATAGCAGTTTTCGAGCAGCTATCTAAGTGAGTTAATATACAGGTGGGCTTTTAAGAGATCAAAGCATCCTAAGAATCCTTTATTGTGCTTTGGTAAGGCCTATTCTTGAATATGCTAGTATCATCTGGAATCCTCCCACTATTGATGGCTGTTCGAGAATTGAAAGCATTCAGCGCCTCTTTACCAGGATTGCCTTTCGTCGTTTGTTCGGTGCTGCCTCACTACCTCCCTATGAAACGCGATTGCAGTTATTCAATCTTCACTCCTTAAGCTTCCGCCGCCAAGTGTTTC
>KB667398.1:65937-130113 GCA_000349065.1 Anopheles quadriannulatus
CAAACCAATGAAGCTGTGGAGCTTTCATTTTTTTCTAGGGATATTCAATTTTCCAGTCGTTTAAGCTTAATCTGTGGCGCTTGGGTATAGTAGAGACGAAATCTATTTCCTTAAAGAAAATGAATTAGAAGACTGGTCAGATTCGGTTTTGATCCTAGTTGGTTTTTATCTGTCGAATAGAATATTTTCATTACCTTTGGGAATACTTACATTAAGACAAGAGTGTTTAACTGAAAGTAGTTAGATGTTAATATGTGCAGGCTCAAAGACTCTCTGTAAAAAAAAATAATTAAAATTATCGAGCAGTTTTCAAACAGACATTTTTGGATGGATCGGTTAAGCTACTTGAAATGTTATTTGACCCTCAATTGAAGCGCCCAATCGAAAATGTTCATTGGGTACTGTCTCCGCTGTCAAAAAATGGATCGACGTTTACACTCTCGTTCAGAACTTCAAATGCCCATCACCATCACTTGCATTTTCGGGTGCGTGTGAACAGAGTGCGAAAGTTTGCTGCTCCGCCAGAAAACAGCATTTTTGTGAAAATTAAGATCAGTTTGCGTACCAATTTGTATTTTTCATCAACGGTTAATTGCACCTGCGGCGATTGCAGTAAAAGTTGTGCGGAAATCGTCCCTACGTAGCGTTTCTAACCACATCATTACAGCACCTACCTCCGACGTTACGACGGCTCCCCGCATCAAGAACAAAATGGTGGACAAAATTGAGATGAGCCTCGATGAAATCATCAAGTCACAGAAATCGACCCGTCCGCGCGGCGGTGGTGGCCGTGCCGGTGGAGCGGGCCGCTCGAACCGTCGACCGGGAGCGGGTAGCGGCGGTGCCAGCGGTGGTGGCGCCCGAAACGGATTCCGCTCGGGCGGTCAGCGGAACGGCGGAGCGAGTGGCGGCGGTGGCGTACTGAAGGGACGCACCCGTGGTGGCATCACCCGGGCACGCTACGGGCGGGTAAGCGATGGATGAGAATAAGACAAATGCCTTAGCAACTCCTTTGTTCCGGTCACTTCAACTTCCGAGCAATCGCAGCAGCAGCAGCGACCCGAAACGACAACTCCATTCCCCTGGCCTGGCCGCGGCTTTAAAAGGGACTTACCCCATCTCTCATCCTACAACGGGATAGTGCCCCAGGTTGGCTTGATGACAACTGGACGGTTGCGGATCTTAAGGGCGATATCATTCTTCTCTTACGATTCGTGTGAAATTGATTGGTCAGCAGTTCCTCGTAAATGCGTAGTAGAACGAGTGGGGGAGAGGCAACCGTTTCGATCATAACGAGTGGACATTTTTGTGCGTATTGAAGGTTATTCCGTGCTACGAGCTACTAGTTGTAGAATGCATTTACAAATTGGGAAGGAAGCGACCTTTTTGGAACTCTTTTTTGCGCCGTAAAATGTTCTTTCATCGGCAAATATGACGCCTTGGTCCAATTCAAGATGGCGTCTATCGGTGATGAAAAATGCCCGCTTGCCGTACGGTGAGCGCTAGAAAGAGAAGCAAACAGTGAAGCGCGTGTGTGCGTGTGTAGTGGTGACAGAATCGTCGGCCTAACGCGCGATTTGCAGTGGTATCTGTGTGTGTGTGTGCGCGTTTGTGCGTTGTGTTGCGTTTGGTTTTCGCGTGCCGTGTGCGATCGTTCGTGGGTCGTCGCCCTGAACCTCCCAGGGCCCTTGGTGTTTGGTGCGTGGTATTACAACGAGCAATAAGAATGGAAAGTGTGAAAAAAAAAAAATCGAAAAGCAATACGATCCGCCACTGTGTATGTGTGCGATTAGAGTGTGCGTGTTGTGTGTGTAATATGATTCTTCATAAGTTTCGATTTGGTCAGGAAAAAAGCTCCTTCAGAAATAGTTCCAAAAGTCCATTTATTCACTAAATTTTGATAAGTTTAACGAAATTATCGTGTTTTTATGCGACATGTTATGTTTCGAAAAGAACGTCTCTACGCTGCTGTCAGCAAACAGCAAGCCATGCGTTTTCCAACTCCACCCCTCCGATGATTCCCCACCCACGGAAAAAGAACCTTTGTCGCCGCAATTTATGAGGATGTAGAAATTCTTCATTAATGTCCTGTGCTTCCACTGAACGTGTGTTTTGTTCATGCTGTATAATGCAGCAAAAAAAAAGAAATGAAAATTCCATCAAAGTTAATTTTCAATTTGCGCGCACAATGCTGGTGCCTCTCGGGAAAAGTGTGCGTTTGATTAGTTCGGAATCGGTCAATCAGAAGGAAAGCGAAATGCTGTGTGTGTGTGTGTGTGTGTTAATGTGAGTGTATGTGTGTCCAATGTCAGCGTGAAGATGTTGCTGTGTTCCACATTGTTCACCAAATCGACGCTCGGTGCAAGTGCACAGCAGCGCACCACACACAGTGCCAGCTCCAGACACAACACACTCTGCCCTTTAACCCATTTGACATTCCTAGAAACGCAACTATTCATTTTGCAGCACCATCCAAAAAACGGGTTCAACGATTTTCCTACGATTTTTCCGAGCAAAACCCATCTCCAGCGGCGGGAGCGGTGGCATCTCTTTATTACTCTCTTTCATTGTCGTCTGCTGCGGGTCTTCCTGATTTTGTAGCTCTTCCGGATTTGGCCGAAACGCACTTGAACTCACACCGCACACACATATTTACAAATTTAATCTTCTCTTGTCGAGCATATCGTGCAGTCGCCTAGGACAGATAACACAATGTTTGAGGCATTATGCGTGCGGGAAGGAAATTAATATCGTAAAAGCTGTTTACCATAATCGACTAGCAAATGAGCTTCTCGTAGATGATGATGATGATGCTGTCAATAATGGTTGGAAAAGTTCGGCCAGGAACTCGGTGTGATGATCCAGCCCTTGGAAAAGCCAGCTGGTTTCGTTGGCGAGCAAACTCCGTCGAGGGAGGTAGTCGTCGCGGTTATCCCTTTCTCTCTACTGTTGGTATTGACCACACGCACACACCTACGAGCTTCTGTGAAAATGAGACACACACACACGCGCGCGCAAACCTGCATTAAACACGTGCCAGGAATGGAAGGCTAATGCGAAAACAAACGTAAAACGAATTTCTTGCAATCGAAGGAAAACGGACGGTAAAAACGCAAGAGAGGGACGGCCCACTAGATGGAAGTAGAATTTGTTGTTCCCCTCGTCTTAGCGGAAGAAGAAGGGTAGAGAATGAGAGGTTTGGTAAAAATGGCGCGATTGCTGCCCTGCGGTGGTGCCCCTTTTCGGCTTGGTTGGGCTTGGTTTTGGATTGTACGGATTCGGTGACGCTGCTTGGCCCTGAGAAGGAAGGAAGAGGAACGGATGGAGGAGAGGCTAAAGCGAACGCATCGGGGGGAAGAATGGAGGAGGAGTACCTTTTAGAGACCCAGATCGAATCGATGACCGCGTGTGTGTGCGTGTGTGTGTGATGACTATTCCAAACAACCTCCCTCCACCTCCATCCTCGTCACATCATTCCACAGGGCGACGTGAACAGCGCATGGAAGCACGACATGTACGAGGGACCGCGCAAGAACCGGCTGCTGGCGGCGGCCGGTGGACTCGGTGCCGGCGGACCGGGCGGTGCGGCGAAGCTGCTGGTATCGAACCTGGACTTTGGCGTGTCGGAGACGGACATCAACGAGCTGTTTGCTGAATTTGGACCGCTGAGAAGCGCCTCGGTACATTACGACCGTTCGGGTCGTTCGCTTGGTAAGTGTGGGTGGTGGCTAATCAATTGACCAAACTGTCTTTATGTTACTTAATTTTCCTTCTTTTTTGTTGTTTGTCCTCTGTCTTGCAGGAACGGCCGACGTTGTGTTTGAAAGACGCTCCGATGCGATCAAGGCGATGAAGCAGTACAACGGTGTACCACTGGACGGGCGCCCGATGAGCATTCAGATGGCGACCTCGGAAATTCCTGCCCCACGTGTTCCCCGTCCAGCAGTGCTGGCTGCATCGGCGTCCGCACGTTCCCCGCGCAAACCGGCCGGTGGCCGCGGAGCTGGTGGTAAGTAATGCAAGCGTGCTAATTGAATGTAACATTGAATCAATCTAACCTCATGGCACCTTCTGTGCGTTTGTTTTTAGGTAAATCTCAAGGCCGTGGTGGTCGCGGCGGTGGTGGTGGCGGCAGACGACAGCCCCGTGAAACGAAAACGGCCGAAGAGCTGGATGCCGAGCTGGATGCGTACACCAAAGACATGAAGTAGGGCGCAAACGCGAACGATGCGTCCTTCACTGATATTCGGTTGTCTCGCATAAACACACAAGAACAGTATTCCGTGGCGAAGCGGAATAGGTAGAGGAGGAGAAGGATAAGTAGAAGAACGTTTTTTACCTGACAAACGACCTGTATGTGTGAGTGGTACGCGACGGGCGCGTACTGCTACCGTTTGTCTTGGGACACATGTTTTTATTGACATGATTCTAACACCTTAAAAACGTCTTGTGCGAGACCTGTGTATATAGAACATAGAGAAGAAAAACAAACTACTATTAATTACTTACTACCTACAAACACAGAACGTTCGTTCGTTTTGCTGGGCGATTGGTCGATAATTAACAATTGGGGGTTGTGAGGACCAGCTCGGTGCTTTCACCACGGTTCTCACTTGCGCCACTGTTGAGCTCTGCCAGCCCCTGTAGCTATTTGGAAAGGAAAAGGAAGATACAGCGATAAAGCGTTGGATTGAGTTTTGGTTACTATGCACGCAAAGTGCAGAAAACCATTGAAACCAGGAATACAGTGCAGCGTCGTTGTACATAAGATTGCCAGAAGAACAGGGGAGCAGTGCGTTAACAAGAAATCGACAAGAAAAGTGAACGCAATCGTTACAGTACAGCGTCAGCGTGGAAACAAAAACGAAAGGATTTCGCTACTACTAACCGAAATCAACTAGTTAAGATTTAATATCAGTTTGATTTACCACCCTATTTGCCCGGCAGCAGCGGAGATGGTCCTTTAGTTTTGCTAAGCTAGTTAAATTGCTAACCCCGTACTAACTCCGTTCGGGTCAGCGTGTGTGCACCCCCACGCATACCGGCTAATACTATCTTAGGAGAAAGACGGTTGTCCTTCACCCTAGCGTTAGCTATTTCATTGTAATTCGCGCGCCAAACTTGTTCTCAATACCGTTGCGGCGCAGTAGTGACCGCTTCTGCACCATGTGGCGCAGAAGGTTTTGTTAGTTGAAAATTTGACCCGGCATAGGATCAGCGGCTCATTGTCAGTTCAGCATGTGCAGTATGAATTACCCACATACCGCACCCATTATAAGGATTTATGAGTTTTAGTTTATTCGTGCATGATTACACACAGAAGAAGGAAAACATATGGACGAACTCTTTTCATTCGCCAACACATACACACAAACAAATGGATTCAAGCGGATGTGACAATTTTAGTTGTATAAGGACAGATTTGTAAACGGCGCGCTGTGTGAAATTCATGCAAATGAAAAGGAAGGAGGAAAAGCTGCGAAACTCGTGAAATAAAACGTAAAAAAAAACAATGTAAAACGATAGGAGGAAAATAGTGCTGTTAATTTTCAATTTATTTACACTACTTTTGGTTGAAGGAAAGAACCGGAACGCGACAACAATTCGAGGAATGTTACATTTTACCCATCATACAGAGCGAGCACATTAGGCCTCAATCCAGTTGATCCCGTACTTGTCGATCAGATAGAAGCGCACGTACTGTTGCTTGTCCGCCATCGTAATGAACGCACTGAACCGCTGGTCGGCACTGCCTTGCTCCGACCCACCCGGACTCGGGTTGTCTATTTCGGTCAGTTCGATCCGATGGTCAATCAAACTGACTGCGGACGACGCCGTGCTGATCGAGGGCGTAAGATGACCCGCAAACGACGATGCCTGTGTAGATCCGTCCAGCGACAGTGCTCCCGCTGCGCTGTTCGCTTCAAAATCACGCCCCGATGCTTGTCGCCCACCAAAGTGGGACGGTTTGGTGAACAGGACGATCTTTTTCCACTTGCCCGCCAGCCGGCTTAGCGTTTTGCAGTGCGCTTTCTGGTACGTATCCTGCCGGATGAGGTTTTTCGCCGTACACTTGGTCCAGTAGAAGGTGGCAATCGAATCGATCAGCACGAACGTCAGCTCGGGCTGCCTCACGAACAGGGCCGGCAGTGCGAGCAGGGAAAATTCAAACTGCTCCAACGAGTAGCACGTGATCAGATGGAGTCGGCTCAGGGCGGCGCGTTGAATGGTTTCCAGCTGGTGCGGATCGGCCAGTGTGCTGGCGAGGGCCGGTTCTGCCTGGTTGAGGATGTGCTTTTCCAGCATGCTTAGCAGGACGGGTTTGCTGTAGCTGTTCTCACAGTCAATCAGAACCGCAGCGAGCTCTAGGCCGCCGCAGCTCGTGGGCAGGATGATGCGAGCGATCAGCTCGAGGCAGAGCAACGATTTGCCGCTGTTCGAGTCGCCACTGATTTCGATCAGTTCGCCGGGCCGCAGACCACCGTCCGGGAAGAGCACGGGATCGACGTTGTGTGTGGCCTCCGAGCCGGAAGCTAGCCGGCTGATGGCAACGAAGGCGGACTCGATTGTATCGCACATTGCACAGGCTTTGGCTGGAAATATTGAGAATTTCGCGACTTTTATATCGTACCTGTCAAAACCTTTGTTTACAAACAACATTGGCGGCAAAAGTTTGACATTTCGTGGAAGCAAAGCAAAGAGGAATTGTAAAAACAACCGAATTTAGAGACGAATTGCGGTGTAAGATTGTTTAATTAGTCGAAGCATTTACTTCTACCGTCTTTAAAGAGTATAATTGTTAACGTTTGATGACGTAGTTAAACAGTGTGAAAAGATTCTGAGATGATGCGATTGAGTGAGTGTTTTGGTGTCTTTACGGCTTGGTTCTATCATGACGCCGATTGCTGGACATGAGCTTTCCAACAGATACTGAAGTTTTAATTGGAAGACTTCACGGTTTGCTCTTGTAAAAGAGAGCAAACAGCCGAAGAATGTGCAATACTACAGTTTTGATACAAAATGGAGTCGACATAGGGTCATCATGCTCTACAGGAGAGATAATACAGCTGTTCGGTCTTGTACAGTGATTAGCGATCAAGATGGCCTTGGTTCGTTGTCATGCTTCTTACCGTGGTTGCTCGCGAATGATTCTCGAGGTCACTGGAAAGCTAGAGCGGAAATACGGCACAGCGACAAAGAAAAGTGAGTAGAGATTATTTATAAAAATAAATCCTTTAGAACAGGGTAAATGAATGGTAAATGTCAGCTCTAATAATACGGTGCAGTAGATCATAACGATCTGATCCATCTGTTCGTATGATTTGAACTAGGCAGCAAGGCTCCACCAGGTCCAATCGTGTAGTGTAACGGAGCTGACGACTGTACCATGGGACCGCCCTAGCTGACTAAATAACACAAGCGTGTAGGGTTCAAGCCTCATATCGACCGCAGTAGCAAGGATTGTGACTCTCCGGCTACGTGGTATTCTAAATAAGTATCGAAAGGCTGTACCGACCGCATAGATCTATCTTCTCTTCTTTGTCACAGTCACAACAACCGTTGTCGGTCAAGGCCTGCCTGTACCAATACTAATGGGGCTTTGGCTTTCAGTGACTTACTGTTACCATCCATAGCAGGATAGTCAAGTCAGTCTAACGCGTATGGAGTCACGGTCCCCATTCGGAGCTTGAACCCATGACGGGCATGTTGTTAAGTCGTACGAGTTGACGACTGTACCACCAGACCGGCCCAATTGGTCGTTACGCCAAATAAAATAAGAAGAATTAGTCATCTGCCGAAAACGATACGGCGGAGCGCCGTTTATACGGGTACCTTTTATCCGGCTGTCTGTTTATCCGTGCTGATGAGACATGACAGTTCAATACAAAGGTGACATTGAGTGCTTAGAAGGATACAGGCGGTCCCCGAGATACACGGTTATTGGGGACCGAAAACGGCCGCAAAATACCGCGTATCTCGAATTTCCGCGTAAGTCGAATCTCGTGATTTCCAGCCAAAATATCACTAATTTTCGTGCAATTTTGCAAGTAGGGGGTGGTTTTAGCCATTAAATTAATTATTTGATATGTTTCTAATGAATTGAACAGTTTTAAGCCTTTTTAAATGGTATTTTACATTCGATCAATACGGAAATTATTTGGTATTCCACAATGGATGTGTCAAATCAGTACAATTTGCTCAAAGAACTGTCAAATTTTGAAAACCGCGTATCTCCGAATCCGCGTATAAGAGGTACCGTGTATCTCGGGGACCGCCTGTATTTGAAAAAAAAAAAACCGTTATCAGAGCACATTGTCACAACAAAAAACGCTTTTCAAATGGCAAATTTCAAATATTCTTATTGGAAAATCATGAAGTTACTAAAAACTGACTTGGTTTTACCTATACATAATATAAATTTAAAAAAAAGTCAGGAATTTGTGATAAAATATATACGTCTGACTCATTGTCCGTGTTATTTGAGCATCCGGGTGAGGTCGAGTCCCGATGAGCTCGGATAAACGGCGCTCCACTGTACTTTGTACTACGGACCTAAGATAATTCATATCCTGTCCAACAGCAAAGTGAGATAACAGCTAAAGACAATCGTAGGTAGCATCTACTAACGTGACTAAGTTAATATTAAAATGTGTCATATTCCTTAAAGCATTGTATACGACCTAACCATACCGGAGAGAAGGTCCCCCGAGTCCAAAATAGGCAGGAACTGAACGATTCCTATCTAAACCATCCCTAATACAAAGTAGTAATTATCTTGGAATTAGATTCGATGATGTTTTAGATTAACATTTATTGAAACGGTGACACAGCTGATAATTGTTTCAAAAGATGTTCTTCATCTTCAATGCAAAATCTGTTGATAAAAGATTGATGATGTTATACAAACACTTTTCATTTAGTTATTTAAATCATAAAACTAATTCGAAAAAAAGTCAATCACACCACAGATATGTCACATGCGATGACAATTATTACCAGCAAAGATTCAAGAATAGCACCACCTAAAGAAAACAGAATCTCTATTCTCTATCCATCGCAAACGTCGATGCCGTTCGATAATTATAAATCCTGCTGATCTCCTGCAAAGCAAAACTACCGGCGAACCCATGCGAGAGAGTCGCATGCCGACGAATCAGCTCAGGTAGAGGACCGAACCACAACGCGCACCAACACGGGGAAATTAAAGAACGACGAAAATTACAGACATATTCACCGAAACAAAACAAAAAAAAAGGAAGAAAATCAAAGTTTATTATAAAATAACGCCAGCGCTTCCAGTTGACACTTTTTTTTTTTAATTTTATTTTCCATTCCCTCGGCGGGGTCTTCTATTTTCAACCCACACGGGGTACCGTGGCGCGCCCGTTGCGGTCTCTATCCGGGGGGCCAACACTTTGCCGGGGCCGATCGCTAGCAGCGGTGTGGTCGAGTCTCGATCGTGGTCGCACCGCCAGCAGCGATTGTCGTGATTCACGCGAGTCACCTCGTGGCGTTCGGGTCCAGCACGTGCACAGTTCGGGCACTGCAGCTGCAGTGCAACCAGCTATATACCGTTTGAAGTTTGAATTGCTTTTAATTGTTTTACATCGTTACCTTGAGCTGTTTATATTGTGCTGTGAACATAGTGATTTACCCATTAGCAGATTTAAATGGTGAGTGTGAACGTGCTGTGATTGCGTTACATTCTTTGAATGTGTGTTTGAAATGTCTTCTAACCAACAATGTTGTTTTTTCGCTTCTAACAAGCTTCTTTGCAAATAATAAGAAAAAAAGAAAGGAAAGTGGGCTGCTGTTTTGATAAAGCAGCCGGACTTATTGATACGAAATGTGAATAATAATTATCACACCAAGGCAACTGCAAAACAAAGCAAAAAAGAATGTAATAATCAAACCCAATAATCGGATTGGGCCAAATCAAAATCAAACAAAAGGGGCAGCAACAAGAAGAAACCACACTGTCACGTTGTTTGGAAATGTTAATTAGTGAGTGGGCAGAGTCACAAACACAAGTCTGAGGACTGAGCGCACTCGTCCGCCCGCCGTTATCAGCGCACGATTGGAAAGTGTGTGCGCGCACGGCACCGGAGCGCACAGATTGTTTATCGTTCGGTTTTGGGTGGCGATCGGTACGAACAAACAACTTGCCCGACGCAAACAATTAACAGGACGGGAAACAAACTCATCACATTGAAGAAGAAAATGGTTATAACGTGTACCATCGGCACCGGGGTCCCGCCGTATCAGAGGATAGATTATTGGTGGCAGGAAATTCGTTTCTTTTTTTTTTTAGACAAAGCGCACACAACACTGCCAAACCGACGCAAACAAGGATCGCATGTCACGCTATAGGGATTGGGGTGGGACATATGGGGGATTTTGCGGGCACACCATCGCACCGACGGACGCAAACATCGGGAAAGCAAACCGAGCAAACGTGATAAGGATGGACGCGCAAAACCCACTTTTAATGATGGGACCGCACACAGCACACACCACCTGCTGATAACGTGCACAAAACCGTTGGGTACGTGGTCCGTGTGTGTGTGTCCTAGCGCACACTTTGGGCCTGTGCGCCCCGGAAATCATGTGCCCGGTGCGTGTCGGCTGCCATTATCTGTGCAAAAAACTGCCAGTCAGGCTGGTTGTTTGTGTGTGTGTGTACTATTCTGTTGTTGTTGATGATGTCTTGTTTTTTTGCACACAGAGGTGAAGAGGTCCCCATTTGAATAGGTGATAAATTTGCGCAAACAAATCACGGTGGGAGTGGCGAGGTTGCCTGAGCGGCGTGTCCTTGAGCATGTTTTTGCCATTTAAATGCAAGTTTGTTTATGAGCCGAGGTTATTTTTTTATTTCTATTCTGTGCCTTAAAACGTATAATCTTGTACAAAAAAACAGCAGTAGTACTTATTGACACCCATTTTTTAACCTAATTTTGAATGAAAAAGTAAGCAAACACGTTATAAAGCTGCATGATGCTGCTCACTCGACACACGATTGCATACTGTTAGGCGCAGTTAATCCGTAACGGTTAAGGTCTCACCCGTAGACTACTTAAACGTACCGATAAGCAATGTGTGTGTTTGCATGATTTTAAAGATTAGTAACACATACAACTCGTAAACAAATGATTAGACAAATGAATTAGCAACACATTTCAGTTGATTGCATCACATTTCATCTTTTCTGCCCGAATCTTATCTTGCAAGTGCGGAAAACACGTAAAGTTGAAATTTCCCCGCCCAAAAACAGGGGCTTAAAATCACGTTTTCTCCACGTTAAGCGTACTTCCAAACACTTTCCTTAACCCACAATTGGCATCTTATCGCCACAATCAAGCATAGAAAATTCCCACACGTCAAGAAGCAATGCGAGGGACAGGAGAAAAAAATAACTTCCGATGACTAACATCACTCGCTGTCGATGTGAGGCTATTTTTGGGGGGAGCATTCGCTGCGATAAGGGCTGTTAATCGCGAGAGCATGGTGGATGACTTTCTGGACAATTCATGGGGGTGATCTGATAAGTGTGGCAATGAAAAGATTTAACTACCCGATAGAGGCCAACCGATCTCAGAATGTGTAGCAAGCATGATGCAAGCATTACAAGACTTCTTTGCTTCCCTCGAACATCGATGCCGAATCTCTCTCCTTGTATTGTTCATATTATTTTCGGTTCAAAATGAGAGGAGGGATGGAGGCTTGTATAAAAAAGGGGGAGCTTGGCAATGGATTTAGCAAAAGGTTGTTTACTTCCACCACCACACGATAACGCCGTACGCATCTCCCGTGTGCAGCTGGGCTGCCCCCATTGTCGGGTGGGAAAGATAGATAACAGCAGTGGCAGCAGCAGCAACACCACCACGCTGTCGTCATTGTTGCGGGCGCACGCCACGGACGCATGACAATCGTTCCGCATGGGACCCATCGGCCACCCGTGTGGGCTGGTACTGCTGTCGCTAAGGGCCCACACCACACGCGGCACACCGGCACACACTGACAGACGCGCGGATCCAAAGCACGCACCGCACACCTTTCGATTATCGTACTCCACACCACACGTTGCACACATCAATCTCCAAAGCAAACACAATCGGTTCGAGATGCTTCACCCTAGAGGGGGAAGGAGCAGCTATTGGGACCCAGGTTCGTCCCCCTTCCTACTGCTCCCGGACGCACTGCAGAATGCCCTCGAGAACGCCCCGGATTAGATCGGTCCCGATCTCGTCCACCGTGTTCTCCTGCGCGTACTGGACGATCTCGTCGCACATCAGCTCCACGCTGACGCCGTCCGGATCGATGCCGGGCTTGTGCCGGATGCCGTTCGCGATGAACGCGATCGTCTCCGGATGGTTCACGTCCGCGATGTGCAGCGTCGCCAGCACCTGCTTCATAATGTCCACCAGGATGTTGTGCGAGTAGTTCTGCGAGGCGGGAAAGATCATCTCGAGACTGTTGCCGACGATTTCGCCCAGTATCTCCTTCGTGTCGATGTCATACCCCTCCTTGAACGTGCGGAAGATGCTCTCGATCAGCTCGGCAATCGCCTGGGGCGGTATGGTGATCAGCAGCTCCTCCGGTATGAAGGACTTGAAGTTTTCGATAATGTGCGGCAGCAGATCGCTCGCGTGCTCGGGCGCAAAGTTGTGTATGATGTTGGACAGATAGTGGGCCAGATGGTTGACGACGCGCTTGATGTCGGACTGCAGGACGCGCGAACCGAGCTGCTCCACCAGGAAGTCGTCGATCAGGCTGGAGATTTCGTTGTACAGGAAGTTGTCGGGCGAGCTGGCCCGGGTGCTGGGCGGGGCCGAGTCCATCACCGCATTGTAGACGGATTCGTCGGCGACCGGGACCGGTTTGCCGCAGACCGCTGGCGGTGGTATCTGAACCTCCACGTCCGGGCTTTCGGCCGAGAGGGGCTTGCACTTCATGCTGAGCGTGCGGATCTCGCGCTGCAGGGTGTTGATCTGTTCCTTCTGGATTTTGGCGATTTCGCGCAGCTTGCTGAGATCTTCCGAGTAGGTCGGCGGTGGCTGCTGGCGACGCTCTAGGATCAGCTTCTGGTGGGCGAGTGCTTTCTCCAGGTTGTTGTACTCCTCTTGTAGGACGGTCAGGATGTGCAGCTTCTCGGTGCCTTCCTGGATGACCTTCTTTAGCTCCTCCTGCTTTTTGGCGTACAGTTTCTGCCGGGGATAAAGCGGCTTCAGACACTGAGCAGCAATTGAAATGTTGAAAATCGGACTTACCTTCAGCTCCCGGGCACGCTCCTCGTAGCTCTTGCGCACGTCGTCCAGGTTGGCGCGCATCTCGAACGTGTACTGGCGCAGTATTGTCTCCTCCAGCTCGTCCAGATCGATCACGCGGCCAAACTTCTTCATCATCGTCTCGTTGATCTCCTCCTTGAGCGATACCAGCTGCTGCCGCATGAACTTGATGTCCGTCTTCATGCGCGCGAGATGCACCACGTTCACCCGGTGCTTGCGCTTGGTTTCGAGCGTTTCCGCCGCCAGCTGATCGACGCGCGCGTACAGCTTCAGCAACGCTTCCCGATTGAAGAGCAAACTGTTCTCCACGTCCTGGAACTCCGTCTCGGTGCGGAAGTACTGCATCTGATCCATCTTCACTATGATCAGCGTGTCGATATCGTTGAGTCTTCGCTGCTTCTCGCGCCGCAACTCCAGCAGTTCGCTTTTCCTCTCGCTAAGGCGCGTTTCCGCATCCGCCAGCTTGGGCTTAAGGTTTTCCAGCTGCCGGTGCATCTCCTTCAGGGAGCGTTCCTCCCCGTAGTGGCGCCGCTGCAGCTCCAGCTTCTCGTTGCGCAGCTGGATGGCAAGGTTGTACAGCTCCGGGTTACAGCCGGCCGGACAGTGGCTAAGATCGAGAAACACCTTGCTCACTTCGCCCTCGTTCGCGTTCTCCAGCCCCTCAATGTCTTCCGACGAGTACTCGGACGACGAGTCCGACTCGTTGTCGTTGATTTTGCACGGCTTAAACTTCTTCTTGTAGATGCGCTTCATCACCTTGGTGTAGTCGTTGTCGAGGCAGCTCGAGTTGAAGCGCTGCAGGTTCGAGCGCTGCTCGCGCTGTATCTGCTCCATCTCCAGCTCGACCTGCTCGATCGCGACCCGCGCGTCCTGCACGGCCTGCAGCAGTCCGTTCCGCTCGATCGTTACCTGCTCCACGCTGTCCAGGACGGCCGTTTCGATCTTGCTAAAGTCCTTCAGTATCCACAGCTCCTGGTAGAGCGTGAGCTGAAAGTTTTCCAGCAGCTTCGCATCGGTGTCCACCTGCAGCCGCTCCTGGGCCAGCCGGTCCAGCTCACGGTCGAAGCGTTCGATGCGCGCCGACGCTTTGGCGATGATTTTGTCCTGCTTGAAGAGCTTTCCGATAAGGCGCAGCTCTCGCAACTCCCGCTCGTGCTTGCTTAGGGTGGGTGTGGCCTGCTGCTCCGGGGGCAACGTCAGCCCGAGCACTTCCTTCAGTATCATGTCGTGGCTTTCCCGGTGCGCCTTCCGATCCCGTTGCTCCAGAGCGGCCAGATTTTGACGATCCTCTTCGAACTTGTACTGATCGTCGGCGTACTCAACCTTCAAGTTTAGCGTAACATCGTGGGGGAATTGTTTGCGCTTTTCCGCCGGCAGCTCCTCGTGGATTGCTGCCAACTTTGCCCGCTGCTTCGCTATGTACCGCATCAGCTCGACCTTTTTCTCGCGCAGCGCAAACACCCGCCGGTTGTAGTCTCGGCGCAACGTGAACATCTCCTGCCGTACGCGCAACAGCTCGTGGTACTTGCCGGTGGTCGTTTCCACCTGCTCCTCGGCCGGCTCGTAGTCGGGATCGCTCTTGAGATTGTAGTCACCGATCGAGCCGGCCGCCTCCTTGATCGCCAAATCGTCGGCGGGATCGTTCGCGTTCGGGTCCGGCTTGGAGGCTTTATGTTCTTCCCACTGAAAAGGGTGGGAAGATTGTTGGTCGAGCTGTTTGGGTTTAATTCAGTCCACCACTCACCTCTTGCTGGCGTATCGTTTCTTGGTTCTTGCGATCGCGATACTTCGCCAGCAGGCGTCTCATTTTGCTTTCGAGCTTAAAGTCGATCGTCGACTGCGATAGGCCTTCGAGGAACGATTCTTTGCGCTGCATTTGGGAGTCCTTTCGGCGATCCTTGCGCTTGGCGGAAGTTGTCTCGGGAGCTCTTAAACAGCAGCAAAGGTGGAATTATTATTACTTTGATATATTTGACAAGATCTAAGGGTCTATTATGCATGGTGTACTACATCAGTGCCACGAAAAGTAACATCAGTATCCCAAAAATACTGAATCTTGTCTCCAAAATCTTTAAAAATGTGCTCTGTGCATAGACAAACAGTGAAAAACGACTTTTTTTTATAAAAAGACAAACCTATCCTCCGGAGTTTTACACAACTCAATGAAGCGGCTAAATATTTGCAGTAAAAAGGTTAAATTTGAATAATGCTGTAATAAGAAACAATTCCACCTGAATCCAGCAACACTTACCGTCTACGTTCTGCCTCTTCTGCGACCAACTTCTCGACCTGCTGCACGGTTTGAAAGTAGTCATCGTCCAGCTTTTCGATACGAAAACTCTTCACCGACTGTCCACTTCTGCTGAAACAGACATGGATCCGCATTAATTTACGATTGCAAAGGTCTTGTCTGGACGCAAACCCGTTACCTTACTGCCAACACCTCGATCGGGTAGCTTTCCAGCGGCTCCAGGAAGAACTGCTGCAGCTTGCCGGCCGCAATGCGCACCTTCTCCACATCGTACGCCATCCGGCGATGGACCAGCCCAAGCTCGGCCGCCAGCTGCTCCCGCAGATCGTCCATGATGCGCTCGTCCAGCACAAAGTCCGTCACCGGTATGCGGAACGCTTCCGGCAGGGCCCGGTTACGCTCCAGCAACGCCTCGAAACGCTTCCGATGGCTGGCGACGGTGCGCAGCACCGCCTCCTTGCGGTCGGAAACAATCTTCGCCAGCCGGTCCCGTTCCTGGCGCGCCTTCTGCTCCTCCAGCGACGGATAGTCACGCTCGTCGATGTCGAACACGCGCTTGACACCCTTTTCGAGCGGTTTCGGAGGGATGGCCTGGAACGGTTCACCCTCACCGAACCACCGGTACGCGAACAGGTTACCGTCCGCCCCAACGCTGAAGATGTACGCATAGTCGTGGCTGAAGGCGAGTGCCGTCACTTTGCCCGTCCGATTGTCGTGCATCGGCAACGTCCAGTAGTCGCTGAGGTCGCGAAAGTCACGCTTGGTTCGATTCACCCGTATCGCGCCGTCGCCCGTACCGAAGATGGTGTAGTTTGTGCTGGGGGGGGGGGGGGAATAAAACGCTCCAAAATTAGAGATGCCTATTGAACTGTGGGGAATTATTGTGCGAATCGAAGGACTTACTCTCGCAGATAGCACGTCAGCTCGACATCCTCCAGCTCCGGTATGGGGGTGCAGGACAGCGGGTCCTCATCGTCGAACCCGTACTCGTACACGTACCCAGCATCGTACCCGCCCATCGACAGCCACAGCGTGTCCTCGTCCGTGTACCGGGCCCACAGCACTGGATTGGGCACCTTCGGGATGTACAGCGGTTCCAGCTCTTCCTCCTCGTCCGAGTCGGCCAAAAACGCTTCCTCGTTGATCTCCGCCTTCGGGTTTTCGATGCGCATCCGCTCGAGCGTTTGCAGCTTACGGGCGCGCTTCTCCTGCTTGCGCTTCTCGATCTCGGCCACGCGCAGATTGCGCTTGATCTCCGACTTTACCGACTGGAAGGTGAGCTGCCGGATCTCGACGTGCCGCAGATGGTAGGAGATGGTCGTGTAGTCGACGGGCGCTTCGGGCAGCTCCACCTCGAGCAGCTGACCGTGCCGGCAGCCGACCAGTGCGGTGGCGGTTGTGTCCGGCTTCCAGCTAATGGTGCTGACGGCGGACGGGGTGTAGACCAGCCCGATGGGTTCCAGCGTCGCGTGAGGACTCGCTCGGACACAGCGATGCACGAAGATGGTTTGATCTTCCGAGCCGGACACGAGGATTGTTTCCCGGGCGTTTAAACCCAGCGCCGTGATGGCTTTCGAGTGTGGCTTGAGCAGTTGTATGAGATTGACTCGGTTTTCTGGATAGGAAAGGTGTCCCTCGTGCAGGTTAACGGCAACCGCTCGTAGAAACCCGTCCGCAAAGCCTAGCACAAGAATGGCTCCGGTCGGGTCGAGTGTTGGCGGCAGCCAGATCATCGACTGTCCGGCACACTGGAATCGATGGCTCAGCAGTAGCTCCCGCTTGGCGTAGTCGTACACGCACAGCATACCGTCGACTCCGAGTGTGGCCACGTGGCTAGACACTGGGCTGGCCTGCACGGCCACAATCTCTCCCGCGTGACACTTGAACAGCTGCTGCGGTGGTTCCGTGTGATGCGCAGGGGTTAAATCGCACAACCAAATCCCACCGCTGCCATCCTGTGCGTACCACTGGAAGTCACCCTGCCGGCGCACCAAACACATCAGCTCCGCTCCGATGCGGAACTCCATTATTGGTTCGATCTCCACAAATCGATCGTCGTCCGGTGGATCGGCCAGCTCGACCGTCTCCCAGAACCAGATCCTTATCCGACCGTCCAGGCCCGCCGTCATTACTTCACCCTCGCGCATCAAGATCTGCGTGATCGGCCCATCGTGGCAGGGTTTGCGGCCCTTGCGGCAAACTTCCAGCTTAATCAGCCCGGCCTCCCACACGAGCACATTGCCCCACTGGCAGCCGGACAGGACTTTCTCATCGGGCAGCGGCAAAATCCCCACAATGTCCGATATCTCCGTCTTGCCAAAGCGGCCCAGCTCGCCCTGAAGCTTCAATCCGGTGAAGGTGCTGGACATTTTCCAGAATTTGATATGTCCCAGGCCTGCGTTGGACACAAGGTATCGTATTAGAATGGATGACGGTTACCATAGCAACCAACTTACCGCACGTTGTAATGTGCCCCGGGACGCTCGGCGAGAACATCACGTTCAGCACATCGTTCGAGAACGACTTGCAGCGGAGAATGATTTCCGCCTCGCGCCAGTTCCACACCGTCAGCATGTAGTCGGGCTCGATGCCCTGCGAAATCAGCAGCTTACCATCCACGGTGTAGTCGATGCGCGAGTAGCCGCTCGTTGTACCGCCCGTCAGCAGGTTAACGACCGTCATCTCAGGATACTGGTAGATGATGATGGGCGGATCGGAACCATTCTCGCCCACGGTCAGATGGCAATACTCTTCGCTCGGGTTGGTCTGGATAGGAGCGAAAAGCGTTAGCAACTCAGGTAAACAAACACTCGCAGGACTGCGCCCTAGCTACCGTAATGCAACCGATGCCGCCCCCGGTCGAGCTGCGGCGTGTCGTGACGGTGTGCGTCGTCACGTCGAAGAAGTGTATCAAATTGCCCGACGCAAACACCAGGACGTTTTCGGCGATTTTGCACAAATTAAAGAACCGCTTGCAGTCGTATCCGTACGAGTAGCTGGGGAAGGAATGGGCAGACAGTTTGAATGGAATGGAATTGCGGGGAAGGATGTTACTGTTCCACCTTCCCGGCAAGGATGTTACTCACTCAAACTCCAGCAGCTCGTTTGGGATGGTACAGGACGAGTTACGGATCGGTTTCGATATGAGCGATTTTCCATCGTAGCGCCCGGTAGCCGGCCGTTCGTTTGAGCTCCGTTCCATCGCTTTTGAAGGTTTGGCTTCTACTGGTGCAGGTGTTTGTGCGGGAATAGGCAACGTGTCGATGCCAACTGTTTAAGCTGCACGCAGCCGGTAACCATGGCAATCTATAGCAACCGGAAAAAAAACATGTTGGCTGACTGCTGCTCTTTGTGCAGCATTGTAAAATTTACGGTGTTCACTACATTGATCACTCAACATTAACACAGTTTTTAGCGTATATCGTGACAGCTCTCTAATGATTTCTGATTTGTGACTAGAGATTACACGTCTCCGGGGGATTTTTTTGTTGTAATTTACGGGCACATTACCATTCATTCCTTTTGCTTTGATATTAATTTGAGTTTAACGGAACTCAAATCGACCAAAATTGCCTTTTTCTTTATTTACATATAGTCTGAGTAGGACAGTGGCCCTTATTGCTCATTAAAACTAAACTAGGACTTCAAATGTGACACTTTTCTTCATCTAATCATAGGCTCCGGAAAGAATACCATCAATTGTTTGACTTCGAAACATGGTGTAATGGGTTAATCGATGCTCAGACAGATTACCTATCGAATAATGTCAAAGTTTTGGCTTCTAGCTTGAGAAGCTTAGTCACGCTATTTGTAAAAACTGGGCAAAAATTGAGTGTGTGATCAATTAGTGAGCTTTTGAAGAAGCTTGCAATTTTGAAGACAATTTACATAACAAAATACGCAACAACTTAGGTTTTTTTAGTTGAATAATCATAAAAATCGAATAATATTATGACAATTTGTGATAAATTTACAGTATTGAGTTATCTCGCTACACCAAATCTAGTAAAACGCACAAATATTGCTGATTGAATCAGATATAGGTGCAGTATTTGGGATGGAATGGGTTTGGGATAAGTTCTTGGAATGGTGAGGGGTCAGGATAACTTCCAGAACCGGTCTGGGTAGGAGACGAGCTCCAGAATCGGTCCATCAGCTCCAGATAGGTTTTCAAACAGTGCCATGAGAATAGGTTCCAAAGCCAGAATGAGTATCAGTTCCTCGACGGGCATGGGGTTGGAATATATTCCAGTATGTTTAAAGGTTCTGTAAGTTCCAAGTGTGGTATGGGTACAGTATCTCATGCCAATGGAATGGTATGAGTTCAAGAACATTTTCAGGATCCTAATGGATTGGGATCGACAAGGATTCAGAGCAGTTTTAGTAACAATATAAGTTCAGGATCCGTTTAAGGACCGATATAGGTTCAACTATCACTTCGGGTCATAGTTTAAAATCAGTCTCTCTTGACATTCCAAGTTGTTTGCAAAAGTAACTGGATATTCAGTTATTTCATTACCATCCAAAATTATTTTGCTAGCCCTGTTATCTGGCTAATTAGGATTTTTTTTTAGTTTAAGTGATCTATTATTATGGCATTATATGCATATTTCAATCGTAACAACGTCATACATTGTCATCTTATCAACGTTGCATTCATATCTCTCAACCTGAACTGCATTCCCCTCCGATGCAATTCCTAGCGGCAAAAACCGATCATCGATACACCTGCCAATAGTCTCGTATTTCGCAACTGTATCAAACACTAATGCTCCCCTTCCCTTCGCTTCCCTCACCGGTTCATTGACCGTCTGATCGATAAATTCCCCTCCACACGGAGCTGATGAAACATCACGCGCCAGTTTCACCAGATGCGTCCCTGATAAGCCCGCAGCGCGGTTCCAGCTGTTTCCCAGACCCGACCGGGTCCAAGGTATCGTCGCGGACTCCGGTCGAAAATCGCCTCTCCTATCACGCAACAAAACATGGGGGGTTCCTTGAGCCACGGGGTCGTCCCCTAGCCCCAGCAGGGCGAGACACCTTTAGCGAGTACGGCTTTCCGTTATAAATTATCCTCCAGTCCCCGGGTCGCTATCAGTTGCAGCCCTTGCATGCCCACAGCCAACCGACACGAACCGGATTCGTGTTCAGCGGATGATTGGTTTCGGTGAGCGGGCACCAATTTTGGGGGGGGTGCTATTTTTGGTGGACGGCTTCAAAACAAACATAAACCTAGGAACGGAGCAAAGGGTGCGATAATTAATCATCCAAGACACAAGGGAGGTGGATTTTGCGGCGAATGATCTACAGGGCAAAGTGCGCGAAGCTTCGACGGTGTAACATACCCTGCGCAACCGCCTCCCTCCGCGGGGTGTATTGATGCATTTGTCCAAAGTAGGACAAATGCTCTCGGTGGTCCGGCTGGCCCTTGGACGGAGCGTGTAGTTGCGATAAGCGCCCGATCTGCGCACAACGGCTGTCCGGGGCCCGGGGGATGATCGAGAACCGGCCCGAACCGGTTCGCGCTGATAACCCGAAGGGTTAATTTCTCCCTCACCGAGCAGAATCGGATTCGGTCCTGGTGTGGGGCCGCGCGTCAATAAGTGACAAGCTGTGTGATGGGTGTATTACATTCTGCCAAGAGGTGTACTTCAGATATTCCCACACACACACACACTGAGGCAAGGGCTTATTTATGGTCGAACTAGAAGGTACTAGAGTGGGTCGTATAGCTTCCAAAAACATGTGTTCGGCGTGTGCCGTCGTCGGACGCATGATCACGCAGGAAGTGATGTAATGTTCGCCACATATTACTAACGAAAAACTGCCAACACATGTGTTTGTGTGTGTTTTTCCAACTCGAAACTTCCCCCGTTCAAAGTCTACAGCCTTGACTAATGGGAGCCTACACAGTGCCTGCGTGATCGTGAGCGGCCAATGGTAATAAAAACCCTAAAAATACACACAAAATCCACCAACACCTCTGTTGCTGGAATCACGGCACACACGTATTCCCCCCCTGTAAGCGAGTAGTATTGTGCCTGCCGGGCTGAGTCTGGTATGTTTCCGTAATTGACGGAATATTGCGCGCGCCCGCGCGCGATAAGAAGGTAGAAGCAGACGGGACGCGACAGCATGCTAATCGTCGGTGGAACTGGCTCGAACCGGTTCAATCCCTGGCCGGGCGTGCTGGACAATCCGGTACCACGGAGTGCGTTCGGCTTTATCGGTGCTGTACGAGCGCTTCCAGACGTGCGGGGCGATAAGAAGCGCTTCGCCAAAGTGGGGGTGAGATGACACAAAATGAAACAGCCCGGTGGTCCGATGACAGGACCCGATTAAGAATTGCTGAAGCATCTGAAAGTGTCTTGGAGTCAGAATTGATGTCAAATCGGGCTATTTCCAATGAACAATCAATTCCCTGGAACCAACAAATTACCATAACGTCACGACAACCCTCAAGCCTCACCTAAAGGGGCCCACTTTTCACCGGAAGACGTGCAGTGGACGGTTGTTTGTACCGGATCTTATCAAAGTGCACTACCGTGCACGTCTTGGCGTTATCACAAGCACCGCGATGCCCGACGAATGTCAATATTAGTAATGCTGGGAATTAAATTGTGGACGTAACAAACTCTGCGAGAGGTTAGGTTTGGCGAGAGCACCACACGCCGGACCGATCGACGTAAGGCCGGCTGTCCCTTGCTGGGGTCCAAAGCGATGCGTAGTTGTCCGCCGCTCGATGGGAGCTCACTCGCTACCAACCTCGACTAGACGGAACGACCCTGAGCCTGTTTGATGGCGTTGCAGGGCATGTGATGTACCGGTGGCTCAACACGATCGAACTCCGAACCGGTTTGCACAGGATCGGTACGCCCGGGTGGTTTAGTCTATTGGTGCCGATCGTGTACGTGAATCCAGTTTGCACTAGCTAGCGAGAAGCTCAATGGGAGTGAATCCCACCAACGGACTAATGACCCGGATTAATGAGAATTTATAGAATCGTGGGTTATCGCGAATGCAGCGCTGCGTTGAAGCCTTCCTTGAAGCTGAAGCTACTACGTAGTATGTCTAAGCGACACGCGGAGTGTCTAGACGATGCGATATCGATAGCTAGACCTACAGTATCGATCGTGTGCATCTGATGAGATTTTATGCTCTGATTGGGGCGCTACTATTTGTTTAGAGTGGACCCGATTTCATTCATTGCTATTTTGATAACGTCTTCCTAGACGCTGTTTACGTTGGTTTTGGTGTAACGCTTCGCAGGTGACATCTCTGCTCGCTTAAGTGAGCTATTTTATTTCATATTAACTTATTAAGAATGTTCGGAATCTTTCGGGGTCAGTCACTGGACACTGTTTGTTACAAATATAGGGCAAACTCAATTCACGCCATCGATTGCAATCAGTATGCATAGATAAGCAATAATCTTTATGGCATTAGACGTCCGGTGTGATGCTTATGACGTGCTTAGCACACCCCAGAGTCCCTTGCATTAGTATCTATGGAATTAGGGCTTTGCTCTGAGTATCTTCCACTTGAGCCTTGAGCTTTTTGTCAGTTTTGGCCCACAAGTGACCCTGAACATACTTGAGGTTACGGTAGATTATCTATCAGGTTTGTCGAAGCTGTTGAAAAAAACATGAAACTTCATCGGTTCTAATCTCGATCCTGATGCGTTTCTTGAGTATTTTTACGTTTTCCCTCAATTCTAACCCATAACCTCAAATTATCAAACAGAATGCTATAAAAAGACTGAAAAGTTGCATTCAGTTGTTTTCTATTTATAATGTAAAAACACATTGTTTTGTGAAGCGTTTTTTCTTATTTTACTTCTTCATGCTACATCTTTCTCTTATTGCTCTTCTGCGTCTTCTTAACTTCTTCTTCTTCTTTATTCTTCTTCTTTTTTATTCTTCTTTCTTCCTCTTCTTCTTCTTCTTCTTCTTCTTCTTCTTCTTAACTTCTTCGTCTTCTTTTTTTCTTCTTTCTTCTTTTTTCTTTTTTCTTCTTTCTTCTTTTTTTATTTTTGTTTTTTTTATATTTAATTATTTTCATATTTCATCTTTTTTTTCTGTGTGCTCTTTTGTTCTTCTCTTTGTTTTGCTTCCTTTTCTTTCTCAACTGATTCATTTTATTGTTCTTCTTATTCGTATCATCATCATGTTATTCATCGTCTTCTTCTGCTTCTTCTTACTTTCCACTTGTCATTGTTCTTCTTTCTCTTCTTTGTCTTTTTATTATGGTTATTCTTCTTCTTAGTGTCCACTCCCTTCTTCTCCTCCTCTTCTTCAGTTGTCTGTTATCAAGCCCTATTTTTAGAATAAAACTGAAAGACCATGCGTCTCCATCTCCACTCCAAGCGTCTCTTACCGTCACTACCCATCATCTTCCGTTTGATAGTGTCGAACCCGTCCAATAGCAGATTAATTGTACCTTAAAATATCCACTAAAGCCCCCACACGCCACCGGTCGGTAGCGAACCGATGCGTTCGAAGATGTCATCGGGACGGCTTTATCGACGCGCTCGGATTTGTCGAGGCACGGTTAGGCCACCCCGATGCCTTCCCATCGTTTCCTTTCCTGCTTCTGATAACGGAACCCCCCTACCGGAGCAGCACACCGTGAAAGGGCACTTTTCGTGTTCCAGACCTACTTCAACGTTTTCCCCCAGGGCGGCGGCATGACGTGCGCGTATTATGAGACTCGCGTTTGAAGGAACGGCCTTCGAGGCGAGGCGTGTGCACACAGGCCATGCAGCGACAGATAGGAATAACCTTCCCTCGTTTCACACAGAACCATTCCTCCAATTGTCCAAAATCACTATCACCCGTTGGGCCCACCGCACACACACAAACACACCCCGGGAGGTGATACTGACAGTCAGTATCTCGCTCTCTCTCTCTCTTTGAGGTTCTCTATTCGCTCACCCTGCCTATTTAGCCTGGTAGGGAGACTGATAAGAACGCTGTAAGTCGCTGACCGAGATGTCGCTTGGTGTGTTGGTGGTCGTACACACAAGTAGTAGCGTTAAAATGTGTTCCGGTTAGGTGGGGGGCCTTTAGTCAGCATCTCGAACTCGTACCGCTCGGACCGCGCGCCAGGTTCGTTCGCCAGCACAAAAGGTCGCGCGTGGTTGAGTGCTACAGTTGATAAAGCACCGGGCGAAGGATCGGATCCATGCCGGGAGCGCCTGGGAGGATTCGGATTGTGTGTGTGTTGCCGTCTTGTTTGCGCTACGCTTTTCTCCACACAGTGTTGCTGTTCCGTCCAATATTATTAACTTCTGTGTGACTGAGAGAGAGAGAGAGAGAGAGAGCGCGTTTAGAGTTAGACGAGCGACAAACGACGAAAATGCAAAAGAAATCGAATCTGTGAAGGAGAGTGCGAGAAAAGATTAGAACAAAGAGGCCATCTTGGTAGTGAGTGATCGGTAGTAGATCGCTGGATCATTGCTGCGTGTGTGTGTCTGTGTATTTTGTGCTAACTCTTGTTCCAACGTGTGCTTGTGTGTGTTTTATGGTGAATGCAAATAAGCCGCAACTTGCTAACAGCCCGGAATGAGTAGTAATTAACACGTTAAGATAACGCTTCCAGTGTTGTGACAGTGTCGTAGTGTCCTCTGGCTGGCTCGACACCGGCTTTAACCCAAAGAAAGCACATCTAACCTTAAATGACATAAAAAATATAAAAGCAAAAAGCAACCAGCGTCGCGACAAAACACACGGCACAAAAATGCTAATCAACAAAGAAACCATCCCGTACAGGATGGGCCTGCAGCCCTTCTACTACTACCAATCGTCACCGCCGGTGCAGAATGAGCGGCTCGGCGGCTACCACCCGATAACGCCCCCGTACCACCATCCGTACGACTTTATCCTGCCGATGCAATCGTCGCCACCGGGCTCGATGCCGGCCAGCGCAACGGTTGCGGCGGTAGCGGCCGCCGCCGGTGTACCCGTGCCGACCGATCGTCTTCGGTCGCCGGCCTCATCAACCGGCTCGTCGCCTACGTCTGTCGGCTCATCGCCACTGTACTTCTACCTGAACGGGCGCAACACCGCCACGGAGGGAGCTGCCGTGTCGGGAAAGGATCAACTTGCGGCAGGGCCGCTTTCACCACCCCACACACCGCCGTTGCGCGATCGCTCGCCCAGTCCACTGTCGGGGCGGGGTGAAGTGCTCGGTGCCGGCAGTACGGCAGCGCAGCGCAACTCCGTCATTATGAAGGTGCAGAACCAGCAGGTCGTCCCGATGCAGGGCGAAACCGACGCAAGCAGCTCGCAGTCCGAGCCGGACACGGTGGAGGAGTTTGTCTGCCGCTGGGAAAACTGCTACTGGTAAGGAAGGCGATGGTTTTGTCGATTAAAAGTGGGATATTTTGTGCATTTCGCTGTCTCATGGCTAATAGGGGTACTTCCTACTAGATGGCACTGTTCTGCTATCGTTTAAAACTAACCATAATTTGCGATACAGCCAGATAATTCATTAATTGCTTGTGAAGGAGTCAATAGTATTGCACTTTGAATGCAACACGTACAACAGTCTTCAATTAAACTTATAAAAAAGCTTGATGCACTTAAGCCTGATTTGATTTTTGGCTTCAGCAGACAGATGGCGCTGCAATGCAATGATAACAACAATTTAATTGAAGCATTCTAAGTCCTGTTACGATTTCAATAGCCTTAAATCAGCAGTTAGCGCATTGCAATCCAATGATCCTCTAGTTTTTTTTAGTAATTGTAATGTATTTGAAGGGAAGTTCCTTATTGTATTCACTCTTAAAACGGGACTGGTGACACCCTGTACCATACACCGACTATCATAAGTTGTTTTTTACTCCCAGAAAAGATCTCTCCAGGCAGTTTGTTATCTTTTTCCTCGCCACCGCGGATCATATGATTGTCGCGAGATATAAGACCCAAGATGAGACTGGAGAAGAAGCGAACGTTTGCTCCTCCGGCTGTCCAACCACGTAAAGCAAACAGACAGCCTCAGCCTTTCCTCTCCCTTTGGGGCCACATTCTTACTCTGCTTACCCCGAGTCGCACGTTTTCTGTTGTACCGTGTGCAGATGTCAGCGTGAATCTAGCAAGAATCTCTCGTTCATCGTTCATTGTTTATGGTGGTACGATTCCAGCAAGAGCACCAAAAATTTGGAATCAAGTTTCCATATTTGGGTGGAGGAAATGGTTAATATTTTACAATAAATATGATTGTATTGTCAAAACTGAAGATTTTTAAGCAGAAAATGCTTTGAAAATCATTTTGAAATTTTTAAACAATTCTTAGAATCTCAGATTCTGAACATGTATTCGGCGAAAAGGGCTTATCAACAAGTGCTCTTGAGTAGTCTAGCGCCGACTGATGAAATTTTTGTGTGTGTGAGTGTGTTTGTGCCTCGATTTTGATTGGGGCTCCATCTCGTGTGAGGCGTTTTCGCCCGCTCTGGCTCATCCAAAGGCGCGTTACTGATAAATGCGTTAGCACACTCTCACCCTCGCCAACCATTCCTTGTCGGCGGAGTAGCGAATTTACAGCTTCTCTAACTCGTGACGTATACCACCGCCGGTGGTGGCGGCAGTGCCTATTTTGAGCGCGTTTTGTTATGCCCCTTGGTCAAACACCAGGTTTGATAAGGCATGGTTTCGCAACATTGAAATAATTACACCATGGTGGTGGCAAGCGACCAGTGGACCGCATCCAAAGCCTTGCTAAACCTGCGAAAAAAAAACAGGCGAAAAATCCCAAAATCTATTTCCGGTTGTGATGAGCCAACGATTCCGGCCGCACAAAACACCTTCGTGCCCGTCGAAAAGCTTGATTAACCCGCACCACGACCAAGCCCTTTCCGCGACCATGCGGTAAGATAATGATCGCATCATCATCATCATCAACCCGGGGGAAACCGCGGACCTCGGTCCGGTGCGGCCAAACAATTCGAGGTCGATATATCTTATCGGCACAATATCAGCCGGCCTGTGCGTGACGTTGACCCGTTCGCTCACTTTCAGCACTAACACCGCGCGCTAAGAAACTCCCACTAATCGTTCCCACTCTCTTTCCATCCCTTTCGTGCAGCGTGTTCTTCAAGCTGGAGGATCTGGCAAGTCACGTTACGCAGAAGCACGCCGTCATCGGGCTGGACGGTTTGTACTACTGCCGCTGGGAGCGCTGCCTGCGCCAGGACCGTGGCTTCAACGCGCGCTACAAGATGCTGGTGCACGTGCGCACCCACACGAAGGAGAAGCCGCACCAGTGCGGCAAGTGTGGCAAGTGTTTTTCGCGCGCGGAAAATCTGAAAATACACCTCCGCTCACACTCGGGCGAAAAGCCGTACGTCTGCCCGGTGGAGGTAAGTTGCACTTGGATCTTGGATGTTGGATGAGCAGTGTAAACTAATCTCTGCTTTTGCTCTGCCAATTGTAGGGATGCAACAAAGCGTACTCGAACTCTTCCGATCGGTTCAAGCACACCCGCACGCACTCGAACGACAAACCGTACGTGTGCAAGGTGCCGGGCTGCAACAAACGCTACACCGATCCGTCCTCGCTGCGCAAGCACGTCAAAACGTTCAAGCACGCGAACCTGGACGGCTGCTCGCCCCTGCGCCTGCCGGATGTGTGCTGCATGGAGTACGAAAGCTACTCCCAGGACAGTACGACCCGCTCGGATGCGACCGGTTCCTATCCGGACTACGAGTCCGAGGACGACGGCGGTGCGCTGATCGATGTGGTGTGCTGCGACGAGGAGGCCCGGCTCTATCCCGAGTACGGGCCGCAACGTTTGGCGGGCTGCGAGCATCCCGGGTGCTGTCAGCAGTTTAAGCACGGTGCCAGCTACTGGGGCTTGATGGAACAGGCGGACGATTCCCGGCGCCAGCTGATGGATGGCGAGCAGCTCGAACCGTGGGACAACGGCAACGGTACGGCATCGCGCGAAGACGACGCACGGTGCGGGGAAGGTGTCGTCGTCGTCGGTGCTGGCGGGGCGGGTGAGCGTCCGGAGGTACCGAGGCTGCTCAAGATGGACGTGGAAGATGGTCCGCTCGATCTCAGTGTACATCACCGATGAAAGTATGCAATTGAGGAGATGTTGTTTGGTTTTTTATTTCGTTGTTTTAAAAGAGGTGCGCTTAGTAAGCGTAACTTATCCCCACAACCCTACTTTCCCGTGCTCCCATTTCCCTATCCTGTCCCACAGTTTCCCTCTCCAACCACCTCCTTCCCTTTGTTTCTGCATATGAAACAAACATTTTTAACTGTGTTCTGCAACGCAACTGATGGATTTTGTAGTCTGTAAGGAAACAAGTTTTTTTTATTATTATTATTACTTTAATATTTTACACACAACATGCAAGCAAACAAAACATATCTATAACAAAACGTTTATCTTTATTGTGTAATGCCGCTAGCGAGCAAAACTAACAAAAACTACATGTTTAGCTGTAACGATACGATCGAACACTAGTGCAATGTGCTGCGAATGTTTTAAACTTCATATGGCGGGCGGGCAGCTCCCCACAACAACAACACACACACAAACAACACAAATAAAATGGTGCAAGTGTAGGTTTAGTAGGCTAGAACAATAATGCTAGAAGGATTTGTGATTTTGATGGCAAGAGAGTTGGAAGAAGCGAGAAAGAAGAAATTAGAAGCAGAAAAAGATGATCAGAAGAAAGCTAAGAATAAAAGAGAAAGAGAAAGAAGTAAAAAAGGAAAGGGAAAAGGAATGAGAAGAAGTAAGAAGAACACAGAAAAGGAAGATATAGGAAGAAGAAGGATGACGAAATAAGAAGAAAGAAGCAGAAGAAGAAGCAGTAGAAGAAGACGGAATAAGAAGAAAAATGAGAAGGAAGTAGAAGAAGATGAAATAAGAAGAAGAAACAAAGAAGAAACAAAGAATATAAGAATGGGAAGCAAGAAGGAGAAAGAAGAAGAAAGAATAAGAAAGAATAAGAAAGAATAAGAAAGAATAAGAAAGAAGAAGAAAGAAGAAGAAAGAAGAAGAAAGAAGAAGAAAGAAGAAGAAAGAAGAAGAAAGAAGAAGAAAGAAGAAAAAAGAAGAAGAAAGAAGAAGAAGAAGAAAGAAGAAGAAGGAAGAAGAGAGAATAAGAAAGAAGAAGAAAGAAGAAGAAAGAAGAAGAAAGAAGAAGAAAGAAGAAGAAAGAAGAAGAAAGGTGAAAAGAAGAAGAAAGAATAAAAAGAAGAGACAAGAAAAAAGAAAGAAGAAACAAAGAAGAAGAATAACATTTCTTTTTCCTTTTATTCTATTTTTTATTGAATGAGCCAGAAAACACGAATGTCGAAAAGGAAAAAGCTTGAGAGCAAGAATAGAACCGCACGGGAATAGGTGTTACTAATAGAGGAGAACATTAAAACAGAAAGCAAAAGGTAAAGAAAGAGAGCGTGTTTGTGTGCGAGAGAGTGAGAGTACAATTATAGAAAAAAAACAAACAAACGGAACAACACTCTGTGGTGTGTATTGAAACTCAACTTCTTTTAACTAATGCAGTGCAACACGAAAACAAATACTTACTTGTTACAATCTTTAACCCATTTATGTGGTGTGGTTGAATAAAGCAAACCAAAAGCAACAAGCGCGTTTTTCGGGAAGTGGAGGGACTAGGGTAAAGTAGCAAATTGGAGTCAGAAACTTCCTTTATTTTTAGTATTTATTATTTCTTTTTTAGAAAAATATTATGTCCACTATGTTGATGTCCACTAAGCTTTATTTCTGTGGCTTCGACCCAATGGGGAAGGAAGGTAAACTGGGAGCTCCACCACTACCGCCACCACCTCCGCCCAAGCCACCTCCTCCTCCACCCAGTGCACCAATCACCGTTCCAAGCATCCCCGGATTGAACGGCGTAATGATGGCCTGAAATGTGCCCAGTATTAGTGAGGCCTGGGGAGACCCGCCCGATTGCTGTCCGCCGGCTCCGAGTTCCGGTAGACCACCGCCTCCACCGAGCAGTTCACCCAGGCCGGGCAGAGGTTTCGCTGTGGTTGGCTTTTCACTGGCAGTGGTCGTTGGAAGTGGTGGTCGTAAATCCAGCGGTCCTGCACGTGCATCGAGATCGCCAGCAACAGCGGGCGGTGTTGGTGATTGTTGTGTATCATCCGGCAAATCCCCGAAAGATGAGTGACAGAGCAACGGCACAAATAGTAGCACTAATAGGTGTAGCTTCTGTTGCGTCATGTTCTTAACTTCTGTTACAAGCTCCGTTGGACGCGGTCTGCAAGACTTCTTCTGTACGATCGCTACGAAAGACTGCTTAAATGCAACTCCGAGCTGGAAAACGTTTCCGGACGAATGGTTTCCGGCCTCTTCTGGGGGTGAAGAAGCACTTGAGTCGTTGCAGTAATTACACACCGGTTCGCGGTGATAAGAGAGCCGGTACGTGCGTTGGTATTATTCAATTAACATGCGTTATGCTGGCCAAGAACGGTTTCACCCCAAGGGTTCGAAAAGTTATGAGCAACACACGATATGGACTATCAACTCGGGCCGGGGGTCAGGTTGGCATCCCACTGTTCGTTGCAGTTTGGGGCGTTTTTTTTCGCACAGAAAGCGGAAATCGTTAACCTGAACGATGTGGTGGTGCGTTATTCAATGCAAATCGGGCAGAACAATGTTATTGGAATGTTTTGGGCGAATTTATTAAGTCGTTAGTCGTGCCGCGTACAAGCTTGTTGCGTTATTTATGGTGCATTCCGTTTTGAGTGGTGCTGTGAGTCTTGGAAACAAAGGAATAATAAAGAAAGAAAAGTAATGCAATTTACATCCACTAGTTTGCCTAAAGTTATGCAATTTGCACGACACCTACATCAGAGGTGAGCAACCTGTTGCGGTTTAAGTTGAAACTGATTAGTTTTTGGGCTTTTTGGGTAAGTTTACAATATATAAAAGGTTTTGGTTCTTGGTTTTAGATAATGCAGTATTTGATATTTCCCTTTTCAGTGTTATTTTTTCAAACGCTCCTACATGCTGCCATATTGAACAATTATGTTCATTTGAAAGAAAAATGATATTTTAATACTTACCAAGTGCTTCCAAACCAAACCAATTTCGGTAAACCAATCAATATTTCCCCCCGTTTGAGTGCACTAACCACACAACCTCGCTCGTTTCCATAACGAATGATCAATTCGTCTTACTCAAACCCCTCCGCAGCATTAAATATTGCATTCTGATGAAGTCCCGGTTGATGAAATAAAAATCAAACCTCAAACCTTCCCCCTGCATATACATCACCTGCCAGATGCCATTGGACGGTTGAATTAAACTTCAACAGGTTTTTAATTGACGCTAGAACCATATGCGTATGCGGGCCTCGTGAACCAAGGGTTACGAGCTACAGTATGTCTACTGCGGCACAGTTGCCATCGGCAGAGTGAAAAAAAGTCACCAAACGCAAACATTTGCGACCGAAATTTCAAACTTGCAGCACTGCTTGGTTCACATGATGCGATCGGAAAAGCAGGACGGAGATAGCAGCGTTTCCGTGAGGACCTTTCGGTTTGATTTAACATTTTTGCTGTTCCAAATTTTTGTTCCAATATTTGCGTTTCCCCAGTCAATGGTGTCCTGGCCAGGCGCTTGTGTGCTGTCATGTGTTGACATTGCTTTCATGCCGTCCAATTCGGTTTATTTAACGGCACGAAACATTGTATTCGGAGAGTGCTGTAAAAATAAAAGCAAGTCAACGAGATGGATGAGAGCATATATTGGCATACTGGGCAACTGCAACAAACCGGGGTCGTCTGGCTAAATAATAAAAAAAAAACGTCATAAAGTCCCGAGGGCTAATTTCCACCGGTCGGTGCAAACGCCGGACAGGAGTAATAATAAAGCCTTTCCACTTTTACCCAGAGCAAGCGCATCGTCCGATCAGTCCAACGAGGGGTGGAAGAAGGGAACCGAAAGCCTTTCATTTACAGTCGGCCAGACAGCTACTCTCCTCTCGCCCCATTGCCCGAATGCATCACAACCACCACCACCGCCGTTCGGCGATTAACTCTGGCGCTGGAATGCAAAACGGTGCCAGATGCAAATCCGTCTGCCCCTTCACAGGGGTGAGAAAGAGACACAGAGAGCGAGGAGGAGCGTTTTCATTATCGTCGACTTTCCACGAACTCCGCCGGCGAGCTCACGTGCAGACGGCGTCTTACGTCGTTTCCGGTCCCAGCACCCAACGTCAGACACATGCTACACGCTCCGCAACGAACGAACCAGACGGGCATGGACGGGAGGTGAACGAAGTAAACGAATTTTAAATTTTTGGATAGCCGAACGGAAGCACTGGCACTGGCACGGACACTCTGCTCGATGCACTCTTTGGTGTGCTTCAGACGATGCTACCGGGACGAAACTTTGCACAAAATTGCAAACTAAGTCGGAAAAAATGATAGTTAGTCGAAGTAAAATTTGTGCTAGTGTGTGTTTGCAGTTTTTCGCTTTGTTTTTGGAAAACTCAAATCGAAAACGGGACTCAAGCCGGCGAACAGATCGGGACGGAATGGTTAACTTTCTGCTGGACACATTGGGTTATAATGAGAGGAAGGAAGGTTATCGAAAAGTGTCTCATTTTTGCCGTGAATTGTTTACAAATTTTATGGCTTGTTTGCTTATTTACTATCCATATTTCAGATTGCTCAAGGTGAGATGATAATATTCAACAAATTTGATGCTTCATCGGTACAGTAACGCTGCACTGAGAGATAATGGGTTCGAACGTGAGAGGTGAGCAAATTTTCTCATATTTTTCACTATGGGCAAAACACATGTCCTGTAGGACTGTTTCATGAAGGTGGTTAAAATATAGTAAATACAGAAATTTTTTTGAAATATGTGAATTTTATTTCTCCAATTGCAACGCAAGTATAAATAACTTCATTTCCTCTAAAAATATTCAAATCAATATTATTGATAAAATATGTAATTATTTTGATTAATATTAATATAATCGTTTTTTCACAAATCATTCAAATATTTTTTAATCATTTTCCAAGATTCACTTGGCTTTTATACAAAATGTTTGCTACTTTAACAGAACAGTAAACTGTTAAAAACCGAATTTTATACAGTAATTATCCGTAGTACGTTTGATACATTGTACTTGAATTGATTCTTTTTTTTATTTTACTAATATTTAAAAAGCTTGTTTCATAGAATTGGTGCGGTACATGCCTATTTTTCAGTAAAAATATTTAATTTTTCATTCCACATATTCTTACCCTTGATCCGAAACATAAACTTTTCCCCCTAGGAAATCGCCAGACGCGAAAACTCAAGATACGCCATTGTGCTCGGTTCCGTACGATAGTTTATATGGGATAATTGTTGTAATTTGGTAAATTTAAACATTACTTTCAATGATCTTTTAGGAGCTTGTTCCTATATGCTAAATATTGGTTTGTAATCATTTTCAACAAAAAAATAATACGATTGCATTTTTATTGCTTATGTCCCTAAAAATAATTAATACAAAATATAGTGCCATTATTACCTTTATGTTTCTCACAAAACTAACACTTTGCTCAACATTCTGTAATATTTCTCACTTTTACAACTAATCTCCTTCTCTCTGTCTCTCTTATGCTCATCTGAACCTCTCAGATATGTCTGTTTTACTGTTTACCACGAAGAACAAGCACCAGTACCGTCAACGCCGGAAGACCATGGACACTACACTGGCAGCAGACTTTGGCGTTTGCCTCTGCACGCGCAAATCCTCACCATCTTTGGTAGCACCACCTGCCCCGGTCCAACGCGCAGACACGGTGTAACGCGTGGCGATGAGAAAACAGGAAATGAACACACAAAAGAGGAGCAGAGTGGACAGAGTGGGAAGGAAAAAGCAAAACTTTCCCAGACTGTCGGCAGCCCGGCCCGCACAAATGGGTGTGCGAAATTGATGACGTCTGCTGGCTGGTGGTGCTACTGGCTGGCTGGTGTTGCTGGTGTGTCTGTATGAGTGTATGCACGAACCAAGCCTGATCCCGACGCTAAAGGATGACCAGTCGAGCCGGACAGGATAATGGGGTTTGGTGTGTTTGGTTGCTGTGAGCCGAGTGGTTTTCACAGTAATGGTCATGGAGTTTTGCAGATAGGAGTATGTTTGATTAGTATTAGCTTCGAGCTCAATTAGTACAACATATACATAAATTATATACGTTTTCAACAATACAAAATAAATTGAAAAATTAAAAATAGCTGAAAAACTATATTAGTATAATTTTCAATAGAAGCATCTGTTATAGTACGTTACTGTAATCGGTCCCGGTGGCGGTTGGCCAGCATAAAGTAATAACGAAAGTATATCTCGTAGCTAAAGACTCTCACAAAGTTCGCATAGCGGCAACCCGTGCACCAGTCAATACCAACGCATTTTACACTACCACCCATCGAAGAACATCCACCCGGGAGACGACTTATCGTACGATAAAGTTAGCAGTGCAGTTTTGTCCGATGAAAATGACGCTCGCGATGGAGCAAGTAGCAGCCAGCTGGGGCCAGCTACCCGTGTCTCCCATGCCGGACCCTTCGCTGTGTGCTGTGATGATAGCAACGTTGGCACTGCATGGCCCAGCTGCACCCGCACGGGATGCACCGGGGACGATGTCACAACCACAAAACGGGAGCCACGTCGAATGTGAGTCGGCGTGTTGTGTTCGTCGTGCGGGTGCGTTCACTTTTCGTCTTCGCTCTAGCCAACCATTCAATCCACGAAACCACTGACGGGAGAGTTCAAAAACCATCGTTCCCAGGGCGCGAGGTACTGTGACTGATTGGGTTGGGAGAGAGGGGTGGGTAAAAGTTTTAAATGAAAGTTGCCACTCACGCGGTATAAACGCTGTGTCAAACGTGAGGGCCATAGATGTTGGAGCTTTTTTGTACCAAAAAACAACGAAAGAGGTGAGGAAAGTTGTCTGTGTCCCGGGCAATCCATTTAACTATGGTGGTGGTGGTATGTGTGTGAGTGCTTGCAGGCAACGATCAACACAAATTGGGGATGAAAAATGATGGTATAAAGGTTTTTTTTTGTGTGTGGAATGCGCCCGGCACACTATCAATCTTGGGCTGCATTTGTTTTCGTGAGAGAAATGTGGTAGGAGACGCGCTACGTTAAGCTATTACTCAAAGCCGAATCAACTTACGATTGTTAGTGAGCAAGTATGACAGATTCGTTTGAGATTGGTGGCTTTGTTTTGAAAAATATGTTTTGTTAGAAATTTGGAAATAAAGTGTTTAAAAAATGAGATTTCCCCGACTTCACAATCAGTTAAAACAGCAAAAGCATTGTTTGCTATACAGATTGCATAGCGGCAGGGAAGGTTGAATGAAAACGCCCAAAGCTCTGCAATACGAGCCACGTATCATTCCTTGTCCTTATTGCACGCCTAAAAGTATGCAATAGTTTTATGACGACGATTTTTTACTCCTATGCCTCTATTCATGGTCCATAGTTACTAAAAGCATTTAAAGAATCGTATTGCATACCTTCTGGCGTTTAGCAAGGCCCAACTCAGTAAGGCACTCCGCATGATTGTATTTTTGTATTAATAGTCAGTATTGCTTCATTGTTGATTAACGTACACAATTTATCATCTACTTCTGTTACAGCAAATCTTAGCTCCGCTATTGAGTTGCTTAATGTAATAAAGTTAATTAAATCACAACGCCGATGACCACGAGCACTGTGTGATTTTCCTTATTCCCTCCAAGGAGCAATCTACCTCGACTGTTTGCATTTCACATCGTCCTCCTCTCCCCACCATGGGTCATGTGACGACACGTGACGTCACGGCGCTACCAAGCTAAAAGCGTAATGCTAAACCTCTCTGCTCTACCGTAAGTGACGCGTCAAATGCGTTCAATCCCCGCCTGGGGGACTTTGGCACACTCGTAATAATGCATGCAAAGGGTGCGCACAGACAGACGGACAGACCAGGGGGCGAGACGAGGACGGTGGTGTGTCGGGAAGCATTCGCACCCTCTTTGCAGGACGCCGTCCAATGTCTGCACACATTTCGTCAAGGTTATTCATTAGCAAGCATCCATCAGTCAGGCAAACGTGTCTCCTTCTGTGGCACAACACAAACACAACACACACACACACGTACACAGAGAACCACAAGTGGCTGTATGTGTGTGTGTGTGTCTCGGGGACGTGCTGACGAGGATCATAATAAAATGCAAATGAGTGAAAATGGAAATTTTGATTGCTCTTGTTTTGTCTCACTCTGGGCGTCTGCGGGTGAGGTTCGGGACGGGAGAAGCAGCTGGCGTACGAGCAAATTTTTATCCCCATCCGCCAAGGAGCGTAAAGCAACCCCTTCGAAACGTGGCTGGTTTGGGGAGGAAAGATGGAAAGTGTCACACGGCAAAGCTCTCACCTTCCGTCGGAAAGTGTGCCGGAATGTATGCCGCAGACAGGTGGAGCTCGCCAACTAAGTAAGGAGATTGTTCACGGAACGTTGCTATGGAGGGGGTTTCGGGTGGGAATGCCACGGACACGTTGTAGTGCTGCGTAAATTATGCGTTAAAGCTTGTTAAGAGAAGAGGCAAATTAGAATCATTGCGCAATGTTTGCTGTTTGCCATGTTAAACAATTCAGCAGATTTGAGATTGAATGGCTAATATTGTGGAAGGTGGAAGACCCAGCGTTCGGGGCAGATGGGAAGAATCGGATCTATTGAGTCCAGCATTTGATGCAATGAGAGTAATTTACTGAAGCAAAGCCAATAAATTTTCAACCTCAAGCAACACAATTCGTACGTAAAATTTATCGACGTTCTACATCGATTGACAGTCCGGACAAGACGACGTCGGTGTCATTCGAACGAAAGCATTCTTATACTACCTCTCCACCTGTAAGCCAGAGAGGACCGTTGTCGCCGATGCGGCCGTTGCATTCGCAGCGAAAACATGCACTTACTAGAAGGCAAATGCTGACATTGCTGTTGGTGATGGTGTCCAATGCAGCGCTCGATATGTACTTGAACCAGCAAAGCGACCGAAGGCAGCAAAGCGAATGTGAATGTAATCCAGCAGCGACCTGAATCCACGGAGAGCTGGATAAACGCAGCGGGAAGGTGGCCTGGCCATCGGCCCTTCATCATGATGGCCCTGCTTGTTGCGAAGTGCAACGCTTCGATGATGGTCGGTGAATGAACGGGGCCGAACGCTGCCAAGGACACTGCTGCACATTGCACCCTCTCCCGACTGCCTCTCTACTCTCCCTCCTCAAAAACTGCATCTCTCCCGTGATCGACGGAAATTGGAATGTAAAGTACTATTTACTGCCCCCGTCCCGTGCTTTCGCCCGACTGGCACGAGTTGGGTGACTGAATTTAATCTGATTTCAGTCGACAGCTGCATTTGGCGTCGATGGCGTTGCCCTCGCACTCCCTTACAGCTTACAGTGTGGTGTGGTGTGTGTCCTGTGCGTCAGTGCAAAGGATACGCGAACGGTGCTATCGATTTTCCCACCACCCATTGCGTGGTGCACTACTCGCTCGTCCGTTCAGCAGCCAGACGGTTGCAGCCGTTATGTGCTGGTAAATGCAATTCTAATCCTTGCCGCTCGGCTACATCCACCCCGGCTGTTGTTTACCCCATGGCGAGCGGTTTGTGTAGTCAGGCTGATGATGCAGGCCAGTTACAAAACCTTACAATGTAATGCTGCTTTCGTTTACAGTAGTGTGCGATACGGTTACGGGTAGCTATCGATAGAAAACGTACAAAAAAGACTAATTCTTTAAAGCAAATTGCATATTGATAGGCGTTTATGTATGAACTCTTGTATGATTACTCTTTTTTATGAGGAAAAATAAAGATAAAAAGGTTAAATTTATAAATTTTATAATTAATATGGTTTAATATGAGAAAATATTTGTTTTACAAATTATAAAATGATGAAGGATGCAATCTTATAAAAAATGAAAACTCTTTTAGATTTGAAACGATTGATTTGAAAGACGCCTAAAGTTATGCAATTGCAAATTCAAATTGGATTTCGAGGTGATTATTTCGAAGTTTAAACTGGTTTGTGGCTATTTGCAGCAAACTAAAACTGAATTGAAACACTTTTAAAGGCTTTTGTATGAGTAAAAAGTATTTTTTTCATTTTCATTAAGATTGATAGAATAAAATTATCAAATTATCAATTTTCATAAACAATTTTCCAATTAACGATGTAAAGTATTTAAATTCTTACCCTTTTTTGTTACCATAAAAACCCACGCAACTGCATCACAGTGCTTGGCAAAACTGCATCTGCACATCGCTTGGTACTGGCCAACCATGCTCAAAAGACCCTTTAATACAGTCCGATGGTAAATGGCTAAAGGTAAAGAATAAATAAATAAAACACCGCCGACGATGATGCCAATCGATTGCGTCAGCACCAATGAGAGAAGCATCAGCACCCTACCGCTTTCCCACATCATCCCACTACGATGCAACGTTCGACCTCCGCTCGCCCGCACTAAGATCGATGCAAATTTAATGAAAAACTATTTCATTAGCCCATCACTTATTAACGGGACACCGTAATTAAATCAGTCCAGTCAATCGAAAAGCGGATAACCTCGGGACGGGAATCACCCTTGGTTCTCTCTTCCTCTCTCTCGCTTTTCTCTTGCACTATCGCTTTCCACCTGGGTTGAATGTGGCCAACCTGCTACCCTTCACCACCCCTCCCTCCCTTCCTCCCTTAAAAGGTGTGACATTTTCGCAAAGACATACGCCCGCAGGATACGTTGTCCTGGCGAAGGGCAAACTTTGTCGCCGTGACGGAGCGCCCAGATCAAGGGCAGGGACTGAGCAAATATCGCCTTTTGCTGCACCGAGCGCCAATCTGGCCATCCTTGGACGGTGTGTGTGTGTGTGTGTGTGCTCGAAGGGTAGCAGGATAAAGTTTTCGATTGATTGGCTCCCAGACATCAGACGAAATACAATTAACTGTTTTGATGAGCTTCGGCAATGAGTCGAATGGTTCGGCAAACTGTCGTCGTCTATGGCAGCGCTTCGGTCCAGGTCGGTAATGGCCGGCTGTGGGTGCGTTTGATGTGAGGTTGGGTGTGTGTGTGTGTTTTTTTTTTCGCTCTATTTAATGGAAATGCAATCGGAAAACGGTAGTAGTTTTGAAAAGTTTACATTTACGATGGACTAAATGGACTGTTGTGAGATGTTGTTTTGGCGGAATGGCTGTGTTACAAATGGTGCTTTTGGTTTGCTCAAAATATAACAAATTATTTTTATAACAATATGACAAACACAATAAACTAAATTTGATTCAAAATTGTGTTTGATTTTCGCTAGTGTAAATTAGTAATAAACTACTAACTTTCCTGTTCGCAATTTATGCTTCACCAACTGCGCAACAAACAAACCAATAAAATACCGCCCGTCGCACGTCATTCCCGTTCCGTGGTGCGAAAACCGTTTTCGATAATTAAATCCGTAATTTTAACCGGTCGCTTCTCCGCTCGGTTCTCCAGTTTTGCTTGGAGCGTTTGTTAACGTTTCGGCACGTCGGTAAAATATCAACTTTACGGTCGATTCTCACACTCGGGCCAGTGCCAGCCAGCCCGTGGCCGGTGCGTTTTATGACGCTGACACTGGTAGATTAAAATATGTTCACACCGAACCGGTTTGCTGTAGTGGTGGTTGGTGTTTGCTTCTCGAAACATACACATTATGTGTAGGGAGTGTGTGGCAGCTGAGCAGCAATATGCAACAAATTCGGATTCGTTTGCATATACAAAAAAAGGGGGAAGACGTTTTATGTTGGTTTTCGGTACGTTACAACGCTACAATCAGTTGTAATCAGCATCGTTCGATTGGTGGGGGGTTTGGGAGGGGGGCGGAGGCTTTTTATTGCCCGCGAACATTCGGAAAAAGTAATAAAATTAATCAAATTTCCGTTCGGATCGCATTATTGACTTGTTTAAGGATATTTGGTTTTACTAACTTACAAGAGTAGTTGATTGAAAGAGAGTTCGGTGCACTTTGGGATTACGAAAAATGAAGAATGAAGGTTATGAATCAACAATCCTATTATAGTCAATTAAATTAAATGTCAATGTTTAACTAAAACAAGTGATTTTTTCTGTTTAGTCTTGCTGTGCATCATGTTTAGCGCCTTAATGTATGCAAAATAGCTCTTTTTTTAAATTAAGCTCAAACGTTATTTAAATTTTAATTGTTAAATCGATTTATTCTTTTATTTTGTATGTATTAGTCAAGCTTAATAATTTATACATAATAACATATAAGACAAATATTTATACCATTTCTTGGGCAATTCTAGGACTTTTAGATTAGAAAGCAGCATTTGCTAAACGTTTTGCATACCTTTAGGCGCTTTCAAATTACCGATAACGGTAGTTCTTTAGAAATTGAATCTAAAAGTAGTTTTAATAGCTTTCTACTTCACGTTAATTCCCAAATCTTGCTTCTAAGGACTGGAAACTAACTCGTTATTAGTTACTACAACACCCAGCTACCATCATCCTACTCGCTCAACACCCCATCGCAGCCATTAGCGAGTTAAACAGGCGAGCTCTCTCTGGTCCGTCCGGTTGCTGTTTTGCTCTTTTTCTCCCATTTCGTAGAAGGAAGCCGGGGGGGGGGGGGAGGGAAGAACAAAATCCATTTTCCTCCACTTGGCGTCCACTTGGCTTGTCATTTCCGTCTGCCAAGCGACCCCCGGCACACGGCCCACCATACGCACCCCGGGCTTTTCTCCCACATTTTCCGTTGAATGTCATCTTTCCGTTTACCTGAGATTTGAACGTTTCCACTTCACTTTCAAGGTCGTCCTAACCATTTTTCATAACGCTCGCCGGATGTCTACACCGATCCAACCCATGGTCGTGCGCTCCATTCCACGATTTCGCATTACCGTGGGTTTTTGTCGGTCCCTGAAGGGCCGTCTCCGGAACGTCCACTTACCGGGTCTGTCTGTAGTGGGATTTTTTCTTCCTTTCAAAGCTCAATTCACCATTCTCATCCTCTCCCATCGTTTGAATGAAAATTTTCACAAACCTGTCACGTTCACGTCTATAGGTTTATTTTTTGAAGGTAAAAGTTTTACCCCTTCACACACCTCCACACCCACGCCACCGGTCCGAGTCTCAACCCTTTCTCTGGTTCCATTTTTCGGAGATGGAACCATACCGAGAGAGGAAAAAAGAAGAAGCACGAAACGAGCACGATTAGGACTCGCAATTATCACGCCTTTTGCGTTATAAGTTGATGGCCGAAAGGCAAAAAAAAGTTGATGGTAGTTTGCTCCAAAATTGCTTCAAAAGTGTTTGAGGTCTGTGGTGGGCTGTGTCGCAGGGTTCAAAGTGCATTTCTGGGTGGGAAATGTCGTCAAATTTTTAACTAACGAAAGAGAGACGTAATCAAATAAATGTACGATTTTTGTTTTCAGCAAGCCGTACCTGATTCGATTACCAACGAACTAGCCCCTCGGGAATGGTTTGAACTTGAAATGCTCTTTCCTTTTTCCCCTTGCCCGCGAAGGACAAACACGAAACGATGACGCTTCAACATCGATATGGTAAGCTCCAGATAACTGACTAATGAGCGAACCAAACGAACGAAGCGACGGTTTCGGAACGGGCACCGGACCGGGTATTAAGGATGCCATGCTAACGTTCGCGTACGGCGCGTCCAAACCCGTGGCAGTGCAGTGCTTATGTACTGAAAGCGAAAAGGAAAATGGCCCCGGGTCGGTGGAGGTGGTATTTCCCGTGTGAGCCATTGCGTACGACGAGCAACCCCGTGACCTTGAGACATTTTACGAACGGGCGCCGAACGGGCTGGCAGGACGGGGAACAACGAACGACGTATTTGTACATAAAAGCACCGACACACACATAAGGTGCTCATTTCGTCATTTCGACCGGCTGGATGCTTGTTGGTTTTATGTGCATGCGGCTATCCCTCCTCCCTTTGCATGCGGTGCTTATGTGCGGGTCCGTGTGTGTGCATGGGAGAGCGTTATGTATGCGGCACAAGATAATAATGACCTGTCTGGTTGTGGTGTGCGCTGGCAGGTTTTCGGGTAGGTGGGATCTATTTTGAAGACGGTAAGGTGATCATTTAAAAATAAATCAATCGATCGCGGTGGGACATTTATGAAGTCGCAAGCCAGATGTGACTGCGGTTATGCCGTTGGGTTGTATCGTTCGGGTGAGAGCTAATAGTATATGTATAAGAGTTTTTTATTCTTCTTCATGTTATCAACTTTTTAACACATAAATATAATGTTTTGCACGTTAAGTCAATTTTTATTCATAGTTCTCTTCTTCTTCTTTTTCTTCTTCTTCTTTTTCTTAATTATTTTATTCTTCTTCTTCTTCATCAACATCTTCTTTTTCTGCTTCTTCTTCTTCTTCTTCTTCTTCTACTACTTCTTAATAATTTTTTCTTCTTCTTTTTCTTCTTTTTCTTCTTCTTCTTTTTCGTCTTCTGTCCTTTTGATTCTTCTTCTTAATCTTTTTCTTCTTCTTCTTCTTCTTCTTCTTCTTCTTCTTCTTCTTCTTATTCTTCTTCTTCTTCTTCTTCGTCATCATCTTTTTTCCATTTCTCTTTTCTTTTTCATACTCTCTCTCTCTCTCTATCTCTCTCGCTTTCTCTCTCTCTCTATCTCTCTCTTTCTACCTCTTCCTGTTTCACTCTCTTTCTCTTTTATTTTTATTCATTTGGTTATTTTTTCTTCACATTCTGCGATTTGTATCTATTAGACTTATTCCCTTATTATTTCTTTTCTTTATCTTCATTTTTAATTTCCTCTATTAGTATTGCCTCTTCTTTCGCTTCTATTTGTCTTTTTTCTTTTCCTTCCTTCTTATACTCTTCTTCTATACCTTTTTTTACTCCTTTTACTATTATCTATTATTTATTCTTCTTGTCCTTCTTCAACATTTTCGTTATTGCACCACTTTACTTTACATTGTGATTAGAAAATAAATGGGAATCGAACCCGTCCGGCATTGTAAGAGTCGATGCAGTACACTGCTGGGCTCTCCGATTTCCCCTTAATTAGCTTTCCGATCCATGTTAAACATCAAACTTAATTACCAAATACCGTGTGCCGAACCAACCATGTCACACTCATTTAAAAGCTCCCTAATACATTTCCTTCTATTTTTCACCGTCCTCCCACTGTACAGGAACAAATGGAAACATTCGATTCGACCTGTCTGCCGGTCCAGCACAAACCTCGTGCCGTAATGAAGACGGATTCCCGCACCTAATTGCGACTAGCACACAGACGGACGCATTTCACACCCTTCACCTGCGTCAAAACCAATCGGGTTGATCACCCACTGGGCTACAATCCATCATGTAACGAGAGAGATGGAGGAGTGATGGTTTTGGGTTCGTTTGCTGCACTCGGCGTCATTTATTTTAGCCCTACACGAACCTACGCTCGCCTACGCGCCCAAGGTCACCTGGCAACACCTTGAAAGGGCGCGCAAAACCCCCTGAACACCGGTGGCCGTCTATCAACCTGACGCGGTTAAGACATTTACGCAAATGACCGTGAAATGACGATGGTGCGATTTCGTTTTTGGTTGTGGTCGATCGTGTGTGTATGAAATTGTTTGGAATGACTAAAAAGGGGAACAAAAATTAAATGATTACAATCTTCCAGTCCAGGAGCGAGGTTTTGGTGGTTCAATATTGCTCATTTGGAATTGAATTTGTCATTTTTTTGTTGGGATCGATTTGAATATCAGTATGATTCAATCTTGTGGATAGATTCGAGTGGTATGCGGTATAGAAGTTGAAGGCTTTAAGGATCTAAAAGAAAGTGAATGTTGGCATATTTTGAACAACAATTTAGCTGTTTGTACTTGACTGTGCAAAAATTCCATGTAACTGAATCTTTCAGACAAAATTTACCCTATTACTAAAGACGTTCACCTTGCTCAAACACCTTGCTCCAGCCGTACAACAAGAAAGTGAGAAATGGTAAAATTTGCATAATTTATGATCGTTTGCATAAGGATGTGCATAACACGCAGACGGTGACTCTTGGCCGGTGTAGACGAAATAACTTCTCATTTGCCACGGTTTCATGTGGCTACGCTAGGGATGGAAGATTGGATTCGAGAAGCATTATCTAGAACTAAAAATAGAGGTAATTCAATGTCCATACATTCTGTAGTACAGCGAAAGGAATGCAAATACTTGAACGGTTTCTTGCTAGAATATATGGCTGTCTGGGTTGATATTTCTGTGAGATTATTTGATTATATAAATTTTCATGGTAAAACCTTGTTAATACAGCGAAAAAAATTCTAAAAAATATGTTTTTTTCTATGAACGTTTGATTTAACGAATTGTTTAAATAATACACATTTTTATACCACAACATTCGTTCAGCGGCTCAGCTTAAGTACCATTAATAAAAGGGAAACTTCACCCCAAAAAAACAAAAACCACATGCAACCTTTTGTCAACCACCCACGACGCAAACGAACAGTATCATTTGAACATAATGTGTACCTTTATCTTAAATTCATAAATTGTCATCCTCCGCCTCCGGAAGTCATTTATGCTCTTTCGCACCAAAAAAAAAAGAGCACAACAAAAGCTGGACGCAAACAAAACAAAACGCTAACAGACAAAAAGCCATCCAACCATCCAAACACCAGTCTGCCGCTGTTGATACGCTGTAAATAATTGTTAAACTTTTGCTCTTCCTGCTTCCCAAGCATTATCAATCTCGTTCTCGTTGCTTGTGTGCGAAACAAAAGCTCGGCCGAATGTGTGAACAAAAATGGCAACGCTGCAGCAAAATGCGAACGAGTCGACAAGCGGCAGCGTGTAAATTCTAGCACCGAAAAAAAAGAAGCTGACATATAAGAAGTAGAGGGAGAGAGAGAGAGAGAGAGACGTGAAGGATGGCAAGGAAATGCTGTGGTTTATGCATTAGAGGCGACGGTTTCGGTAGAGATCTTCATCTAAAATGCTATTTACCATGGCTTTTAAGCAACCGAGCGAAGCATTGAACCGGAAGATCTAGCCGGCACAGCGAAGGTACCGGTCGGTCGCTGTTCGGTCGGACAAAGGAAGCCGGCTCAAGTCAAAATAACAATTCCTTGCCCCACCGTGCTACACTCGTCCGTCCGCTTTCAGCACACTGCTGGAATGGGGAGGATTAGACAAAATGCAAGTCTGGCAATTGTGAAATACATGAAAAACAGGGAAGAAAGAGAGACAGAGAGAGAGAGAGAGAGAGAGAGAGAGAGAGAGTGGTGGAGAGACGCAAGAGCGAACGAAGCAAACACATTCACAGCGAAAGGTTGTGTTCGTTTTAAGGACGAAAGACGGTCGAATAAAAAACTTTCCATTTCACTTTCTGCACTTCTCCCGTACGGTTGCAGGACACCGTTCTCCTGCAGTCTCCATCAATCGCTTCCCCTTTGCGTACCTTGCTTACTGTCAAGACGTTGACGCTTCCACCTCCCACCTGCCATGGGATGGAAAGTTTCCTTTTTGCACCCGGTCGTATGTTTTGCTTTCTCGTGTGCCCTTGCCCTTGAGCGAGCAGCGAGCATGTTCGATTAAACCGAAACAAGGATTCGGTGTCGATGGTAGTAGGTGGTGACGGTGGTGGCGGGTTGAGAGCGGGTGTAGGGAGACGAAGAAAGGAAGGGAAAGAAGAGAATGAAAGGTTGGCTGATCGTGGTATCGCAGCGATGGAACAACATGCTTTTGCAGTACGTTCGTGCGTTGGCGGTTCCGACGCGTTGTACGGTGTGGAGCACACAAGTAGCAAATACAGAGAAAAGAGAAAAGTATAGTAGGCAGGCCTTCGAAAGAACTATGGTTTTCTTTAAAAAATAAAAGATTATCAATACGCGGCTTAAAACGTTTCATCGACGTTTCAAACATTAGAATAAAGAAGCAAACTAACATCAAACAAATGATAAAACATATTAAAATAAGGGAACGAAAATAAAATAAAACAAAATGAAACAGACGAAATGTAACAAAAGGAAACTTCAACAATGAAACCGAAAGTAAGGAATAGCAACTTAAACATAAAAAATATACCTTCTGAATTCAATATGTAATTCAATAATGTATAATAAAAACAAACAGTAAATCAGAAAAACATTACATGGTAGGAAAAACGATAAAAAAGAGCAAATTTGTAAAAAAAACATAATTTTCTTCGTTTTTTTACTCTTACTTGATTGCTATACACATATTTATCTTCGCAGCTTCAGTTATGCGTAGTAAATGATTGATAATACAAGCTTTCTCGTTACTCTGTATCAAAATCGGTAGTGATGAAGACTAATGTAAGGAACAAATAAAAGTAATATCATAAAACTGATGTAAAAATTAATTTAAAATTTAAATAGAATTTAAAATAGAATACTTACATTAATTCAAAGTTTACTAACATTGCAAATAAGATGAGAGAAATATACAAATACTAAGTAAATTCTTAGAAAATAAAAGAAAAATATATAATAACTTAAAATAACATAAAACGAAAGCAAACAACAAAAAAAAAGCTAGAAAATATAATCTTAAGTAAAAACATCATTTGGAAAAAATGTTGTCTAATACGTTGTACCTCTTTTTCCTTTAGTTTTGGCACACACATACAACTCTGTGACCTAATAAAGCGTTCCTTTTGCATTGATTTTGTAATTAAATTTCGTATAAGAATACCTTGCCTGCCTTCTTGGAAAGCTTTCGTAAAATAACTCAGTCACAAATCGAGCCATTCATATGTAAAGGCCGGGCTACATTGATACATTTGATACATTTTGCCAAACAATTTGGAGCCGCTTCAAAAAAATTTTTATTTTACAATGTTTTGTACTTAATTCGGACGATTTTTTTCCCCAAAAGGTAGATGCACGTGTCCTGCACACATTGCATCCATTTTCATGCCAAAAAAAAAAAACGATTGAAAAACTACTTAATTTTGCGATCCGGCATGACCATTCCCTTGATGACCTAAAAAAGCTTCCAACAACCGCCGCCAGATGCGCTAGGGAAAATCGAAATAACACTAGCGAGTACGGACAGTGTCTCCCGGCCTTAACGCAATTGTATGTTACTTTGATTTACTAAATATAAAAGCTTCAACCGACAAACAATCAGCAGACCACTGTCTGCCCTGCCAAAACTCAAGTTCAACGCATGGCATGGCCCCGAAAGGGCAGGAAATAAATTTTCATCATTGCTGGACATTTTTCCAACTCCAACTGCTTACGCTGGGTTCAGGTGTGGTTTCGGAGTTCGGGACCACTTCCACCACCACCACCAACCATACTCTCCACGGGCTTGTAGTACAGCGTTTTCCCACATTTGATGTATTTGTTTCCTTCTGCGTCGTCTTGCGAGTGTTGGTGTGTGTCTGTGTGGACCGAAATTCCTCACCGTTGTCTCGACGATGATAGCCTTTGGGGAGTTGCGGACAAACACAAACACACACATGCATGCTCGTTGAACAGGAATAGCGTCTTAGCAAACACATCCCACACAACCCATCCCGTCCAGCCGCACAATGTAGGAGCCCAGAGAGCAAGGGCCCAGAATGGACAATTCACACGTGTCTCGTGTTGGCAGTGTTGGCCGGTCCCGGGACACCGGCACGGTTCGCCCGGTCCGCCCAGGGTCAGACAGGTGATCATTTTCGCCCGGTCATCCTGAGAGGTTTCACCTTTTGCCGCCACCGTGCCGTCCTCCCACCATCAGACAAGTTTTGGACGCAGACCTGGAGCTGTTTGTTGTTTTTATCGGGTAATGTTTTCGTCCTTAGCGTTTGTTTGTTTTTTCGTTTCTTGCCGTTAGAAGGATTTGTTACTAGTCGTGTTTTGTGTTCTTTTTTTCCCTTTCTTGTCGCACTTGTCGTTCTATTTTCTCATCCACCGGTGTCTGTCCCCCCCCCCCCTTTGCAGTCGTAGGCGGGCCCGCCAGTGCGTTGTTTACAATTTCGCTCCAGCCCGGACATGGATATCGTTTAGTGCAATTGAAAAAGTTTTGATTAACTTGCCGAGTGTCCGAGTGGGAAAGTGGAAAACTTTAGACTCTCTCTGCTTTTGCTCTTTTTTGTTTTGTTTCGCCGTCTGCCAACAGATTGTACGCCCTCCTGTACACTTACAGCACATTTTATTTGTATTTTAACTAACGGTCACAGAGCAGAAGCAGCGGAAAAGTGGAAGCTGAGCGAAAAGCATTACAGTGGGAAATGTCTATCGACGATAATGTGAATGATGGTCAGTCGGGAGCGATAGAGGGAGCGAGAGATAATGAAATGATTGGCCAAATGGTTGAGCTCTGCGGACCATTTGGTTGTGGGAGAACATACATTGGAACGTTGGAACGAGGAATGATGGTGATGGATTTGAAGGTAATGAGATTAAGTACGTTAATTCGACGAAAGTGCACTTGTGAGTGTGTTGAATGAATGGCAGGAGAGCTTACTGGGATAAAAAGCACTTTTGTTGAAATGTGAACTTAGTGGATGAAAGGTGCCAAAATGTTTAAAAATGGATTCAAGTTTGTTAAAAAATAAATAAGTAATTTTGAAAATTTTACATTAAATGAAAAAAATTATATAAAAATCAAGAATTTGTCAAAAAGATTAAAAATTAATAAATACGGTTTCTATGTTTCTTAATTTAAGGCATCCTTACAAGAAACACCATGCGCCTCCATGCGTCTCCATTCGCCTCCTTATCGATTTGACATGCTTTTTATCCTTCACAGGTACATCGGACACTCCATTGATTGGTGCACAATTTCTTTTGAATGCTCTCCTTTAACACCCTCCACCCCCTCCCTTCCCCTCCATGTCATTGACAGAACATATTTGCTTAATGCTGCCATCAAAATGACACAGTCGACCACAAAAGCATACTTCTCAGCCTGCTCCCCCCCCCCCTCGCGCACCCGATCGCGGCTAATAGACCGACCGAAAGCGAACCGAAAAGTGTCGTTAATTTGCACTTTCATCTGCGAAGCATAAAATTCCTCTAACGGCCACGACAACACGCGCCAGCAGCAGCAGTGTCATCAGCATCAGAAGCAGAAAAGCTCCGGGAATGTGCAATCTGGCCGGCGAGAGATAGCGACCGATTGCTTTATCTTTATGGTAGCCGGTTCACATAGTGGTGGCCGGCTGTGCCCATCGTATTAATGGTGCTTGGAACGCGCATTGGGCCGGGCACACACACACACACACACACACACAAAAGCGGACCGGCCTTGGCACGGGGGGAGCACGGTCCTTTGTGCGGTTGTGTTGGTCGCCGAACTAGCAGTAAGAGGACAGTTTGTTTCGAGCAGCTTCCCAGACAAAAAAGAAAAGCAGAAGAACCATTAAACTCATGTTCGCTTCAGCGGCGTTGAATCGGTGCAAAACCTTTAGCTCAGCACCATAAACATACCCATCGCGTACAGGGTTAGCCGGTTGCTCTCTTGGAGCTTGTGAAGGGAGCGAAGCAAGGAGACGAACTTTTTTGTCGTTTTTTACCAACGACTACCGAAAGTTCAACCTGTGCCAACCATTAGCTGTAAATTTGAGGACATCATTTCGCTGGCTGCTTCCATATCGCAACCCGAACCGCACGAAAAAACGCCACGTGCCACGATTCAAGTGTTGGTTTCATTTTTGGGCAGCGCAAACTTTACTCTCGAACGGCGCTCGGAGCTCACATTACGGTTTTATCTTTTGCTTTGCGTTAGCCGAAGACATATTTTAGCCACTTTCGCGCTCCGGCTCGAGTAATGGGGCAGAGCATGTTCATGGCTGTTTGGATTGTTTGAGCTTCGTTTTGTTTTATAATTCGCTTGGCCGTACTTACTTTGCTGCTCATTGTGGTTCACCGTATGGCTAAAAGGTAGATAGGATGCGACGTGAAACTCGTTACAAGAAAAAAAATTAACTATACGCCCATGACAAAGTTTAATTCATGGTCATGAACGTTACTGCTGCTGCTGCCACGGAACTTTTTGATGACTTTCACAGGTTCACAGTGACTGCTGACGGGAATGCAGTACAACAATGTAATGGAAATGGCACAGAAAGCATCGATTATGGTCACGTATGGCTTTTGTAACGTTTTATGGTAAGGGTAAGGGAAGCGTATACCACTCAATGACACATTACGCTGGTAAATGTATGCCGGGACTTAATTGTAATGCAGCTGCAAATGTGTCCTCATACAAACCCCTTCTTACAATACGCCTGAAGGTATGCAGCACGCACTGCATCAGCGGTGGCAAACACTAGCATGAAGCGTTTCGCTCAACGTTATCCCTTCTTTGCGTTGCTTTTAAACTGAAAATAGTCATGTGGTTCATTTTTTTACATTTTAAATAAAAAATACAATCTTTTATTCGATCCAGCAGCAAAATTTACCATTCCAGAGTCAGTCCCTGTGCGGGATCACATTGCAAATCAACTCGGTCGGCATACTAAATCCACTCAAACGCATCAGCACCCTTCAGCACGCTGTGCGATGCGTTTAGTCCTTCCGGCTGACAAGCAACTGCACTGCACTTGTATTGTCAAGGGTTCCCTCGAGCCCGAACTGTCCCATTCCCTGCTGGGTTTTGTCTATCCCGAAACCAGACGCCGGACACCGGAGCATCCCCATCCTAGCAAGGCGACTGGACGAAAGCGAAGGCCATCATCGATAGTGTGAAGTGCCACATTTTGCACACACACACACACACACACACACACACACACACACACACACACACACACACACACACACACACACACACACACACACACAAACACCATGGAAAAGATGTGAGTAGATGCATGGAATGTGATGAGGCATCGTCACACACACACCCGGAGACAGACGACCTCAATGCAATTACCAATTCGATTTAAAATCTAAATCAGAATCAGAAACTCAACATGTGCATGTGGAAATGCAATTATTATGATGATAGTATTTCAGTGATTTTGTGAAATTGAATTATCAGCGGAGGGAATCGAGTTTCCGGCATCGGGTTTGCTGGCGTGGGCAAACGATGGGCGAAGCACAAGACGAGCAAGAGGACTGGCCCGACTGGCGTCTGGCGTCCGTCTGGCCAGCTTTGAAGCTGGCAGATCCAAGGCAGTGTCAATGGCACAGAAGTGTGAAATTCGAGTTACGAACTGTCAAATGGGTGAAATTAACGGTAAGTTTTTGGTGCGTTTCGGAACGGGTACCAACACCGGGAGGTAAGTAACGGGCGTATAGAAGATGCAAGCCAAACAAATACATACTGAAATGCTTTTTTCCATCCAATTAAGCGTGATTAAATTGGGAACGAAAAAAAAGGAAAAATGCATATTTGCTTGCAGTATGAAATTTGCATGTAGAATCGATTTCTCTCATCGCACACATACATTGTTGTATCGATGCAATAGGGGTGGAAAACGTGAATTCTGAACGAAACAAAAACGAAGCTAATGGGAAAGTATTTACATTACATTGCCGCTTTATCATACATCCATCATTCGTTAATCAATGCTTTACCGACTCTCCTCTCCCCCCAGCCATGTCAGGCTGCTTGTGCAATTATACAATATTTCACACACACATCGGCAAACCAGGGGGAGGAAAATAATCAATCGACGCTTCACCAACCCAATAGGAAAAACTGGCATGAAGAACAACACCAAACCAATAGGAAAAATTGGTACGAATTGGAATGGCGCTTCACAATGTGTAAATTTTATGTAAATTAAATATTAACAAGCCATCGCCCTTTTCCGATCGTGATGGGGTGGCAGTAATGGTAATTATTGTTTCCCCCCGAGAAAAAACAACAGCATTCAGTAATCATTGCGTTTGTAACAATGTTGTACGTGCCGGTATCGCTTTACTTTGCTTTTTTTAACCCATTTTCAACTCAGCTAGATTTGCACGACTGCATAGATTAAGCTTAAACCTTCCCTCGCCTCCCCTTTTCTTCCAGCATCACGCGTGCGTGCGGTTGGGGCATCGTAAAGTTAAACTTTTAAATGAAAAAGTTGTCCGTTTAATTAAGATTTCTTCCCTTCTCAGCGTTCTTCCTCGCCGTAACGTCCAACAAGAAGTCAAAAAGAAAGTTTTGGTAAGCTCGTTCGACAGTACCGCACCGAAGTGATAAAAGGACGCTTTCGTCGAGTGGTCGCGCGTTGAACGCGCCACACCTTTATCTACCCCTTCCGGGCTCCTTTGGTCTCTGGTTGGATTTGGCCGATGATCTCGCATAAACATTGAAGATTGGTAGTGCAAATTTACGGATTATCTTTACCGCTGCTTCAATGCGAAGCTGTTTCTGGGGGAAAGGGTTCTAAGTTCGCCGCTTGCGCGGCTAGTAATTATCAGTCAAATGATCTGCAAAGGCCAAGGGCCGATTTAAACCAGTTCGCGAGACGGTTTCACAAGCAGTAAAACTTCCCCCGCGACTGCCCCCTAGCGGTGTCGATGGAGAAATTGGAAGGAAATGAATTGGGTGGTATTGGATGGGGTGGGGTGTGAATTTTAATAATTTCTTGCAGTGCTTCAGTAAGCAGTTTTTAAGTCTGTTTCGGTAATTTTATGTAGCATTGTGGGATATTCATTTTCTCTTTTCTTTCTCGTAATTACGATCCATAAAGAACAAGAGACGATACACAGATCTAACTAATAAAAAAGTATGATTGAAAGGTGCATCTAAAATAAATCCAATTAAACAAGATTCTCCAACATACTTACAACACATGTACCAATATTTTATTTAAACTAGTTAATTAGGCCCGGTTGCAGGGCAGAGCAACGAAATTTAAAGGGTTTCCTGTACTCTGAGGTTTAGACCGAAATTATTGGCCTCGAAACACAAACGAGGAACTGACGACTCATTCAAAGACCAAAAACCAAACCCATACCAGTCGTGGAGCTGATACAGTGCCTATACTGGTTCAGAAACTGATCAGAATCTTATGCCGGGCCTGGACCTGATACTGAACCTATATCGGTTCTGGAACCCATACTGAAACCATACCAGTCTAGGACCCGATCATGAACCCATATCGGTCCTGGAATCAATCAGGAACCGATACCGGTCCTGGAACCTATCATGAAGCCATACTGGATCTGGAACCGCTCATGAACCCATACTGATCCTGGAACCGCTTATGAATCCTTACTGGTCCTGGAACCGCTCATGAACTCATTACGCTCCGGGACAGGATTATAAATCCATACCGGTCCTGGAACCACTCATGAACCCATATTGATCCTGGAGCTGCACATGAATTCATACTGGTCCTGGAACTGATAATGAATCCATACCGGTCCTGGAACCACTCATGAACCTATATTGATCCTGGAACTGCTCATGAATCCGTACTGGTCCTGGAACTGATAATGAAGCCATACCGGTCCTGGAACCACTCATGAACCCATACTGATTCTGGAACTGCTCATGAATCCATACTGATCCTGGAACCGCTTATGAACTCATAACGGTCCTGGAACCACTCATGCATGCATACCGGTCCTGGAACTGATAATGAAGCCATACCGGTCCTGGAACTGATAATGAAGCCATACCGGTCCTGGAACCACTTATGAACCCATACTGATCTTGGAACTGCTCATGAATTCATACCAGTCCTGGACCCACCCATGAACCCATATCGGTCCTGGAACTGATAATGAAGCCTTACCGGTCCTCGAACTACTCATGAACCCATACTGATCTTGGAACTGCTCATTAATCCATACTGGTCCTGGAACTGATAATGAAACCATATCGGCCCTGGAACAACTCATGAACCCATATTGATCCTGGAACTGCTCATGAACTCATACCGGTCCTGGACATGATAATGAATCCATACCGGTCCTGCAACCACTCGAGAACCCATACTGATCCTGGAACCGCTCATGAACTCATAACGGTCCTGGAATCACTCATAAACTCATACTGGATCTGGAACCGCTCATGAACCCATACTGGTCCTGGAACCACTAATGAATCCATACGGGTCCTGAAACCACTATTGAAACCGTAACGGTTCTGAAATAGCTCTCGATTTCATCCCGTTCCTGGAACTGTACCTGGACCTCTTCCAGATTTGGTCCGAGTTTGGAACCGAAACAGTTCTGTGATTTATAAAGTGATATTTAACATATCTTCATATTACCTTAAAGTCTTAAAGTTCGAGCTCGAAGTGATACGAAATACAACCGAGACAACACATTGGGGAATGTTAATTTCATTATTTATTATTTTCTCTTTAAATTATTTAGTTACTTTTCTGTTTTTTCCATTATTATCATTTACCATCATATCCATATTGTTTGTTATTATAATTATTATTAATATTACCTTTTTTCATTATTATCAATAGTACTATTGTTATTAGTATTACTCATATGAATAATAGTAATATATATATTCAATATATATATAGTCCCGTTCCACAACTGCACACACACTCACACACACGAACGCACATGGCGTGGCCCTTGAGCGACCAACCAAGTGACGCAGTTGTGTGGCACGGTATCTTAGCGAGTGTATCACGCACACCTTTTCCCTACACTTCCCCAATACGTAATAAATATGATTTGTTTGATTTTCTTTTGCGCACACCACCATTTCGCTTCTCCCCCTTCGATTGATCGCTATGACACACGCACATACAATTCATGCATGTCCTTCCTAGAGTGTTGAGTGCTGCTTACTTAGTCACATTCATTCCTAATGCGCCATCACCATCGCAACCACACAACCTCGCCTTTTTTCTCTCCTTCGTTTGGACTTTTGCTGGACTCACAGTTAAAACACATATACTCGCACGCGCATCTCATTCCCTAACTATATATATTTGCATTTTGCGGCTTCGAGCTACTACTGCTACCACGCGGAAAACTCCCCACTTTGCCTGTCCATCACCACAGGGATCACGCTCATCTCTCTCTCTCTCTCTCTCTCTCTCTCTCTCTCTCTCTCTCTCTCTCTCTCTCTTCCATAACGTGCATAATGCAATTCTTTAGTATTGTAAAACAATTGGGAAACCGATCGCCGAACAGGAGTCAGAAAGGATTCAGAACGCAAAACGCGATAAAACGAGCAACCAACCGACGTGATGCAGAGTGTCGTATGTGTGTACGTATGTCTATGTATGTGTGTGTGTGTGTAAGTGTCTGTTTATACGAAGGCTTGCTTTAGATGAAGGCTTCACTAAATAAAATTGCTTGCGCTTTGTTTGTAACACGCGCCATGCACCACATGCTTTAAAATGTCTTTCCCACGCGGCTCCACGGGGCCAACGCGTTCGCGTCGCTTACGCCTCTATATTGTAGTCGTTTTTTCTTCTTCTTCTTTTCGTTATGTTTTGGATACACTATTTGTACACTATTTACATACATGCTTGTGCTTACACGCCGAGTGGCCACTGCTTGCGGGTGGAGACTGTACTAGCCCGGCCGAATGATATATGGGGCTGCCTTGCTCTGCGCATTAGTATCGGTAAAAGCATTCGGAACTCTGGTTCTGTGTTTACGTGGTACTGTGGAGGGCGTGCCCACAGATGGGTTATTTGTGTTTTGTAGCGTTTAACCTAAACTCTGCTTAACATTTTCTGGTGTGATTCTTTGCACAAAAAGGAACGAGCTTTTATCTAGTTTGTTTTTTTTCACTTTATTTCCTGTTGTATTTTCAATTGGATTCATTTCTTATTATGTTCCTGCTGTTTCACTTATGGGTGAGTGTGTTGGATTAGCTTTGCTTTACATACTTACGTTACACTACATAATTGTGCTATAACTGTCTGCGTGTCACCTGTTGTATATCTATTTGTGTTGCTGCTCTGAATCATTATTGTTTTCCTTGCTCTATTGTTTCAGTTGCTTCCACAAAACAACATTTCTTATGTTTGTTTGTTTGTTTTTGTTCTCTCTCTCTCTATTCTGCACACAAAAGTATCAATTCCACCCCTCACCTCACCCCACCTGGTCCTGGTATGCATACTTGAGTTATCATTCGTTTGTATAAAGCTATTGGACACTTACTGCGTTTGAATGATCGGTAACAAACGCCCCTCGAGCTACATACCCCGCTCCGGAAGGAAATGGTTGAAATCAAACGTCGCCATTTACAAAGAAGTACGGAAAGCATGAAATTAAAAACGAAACAGGAACAGAGAGCCAAGCCAAGCACTTACGGGGCCGCTCCAGCGCTTAAGTGGAAGTCTGCTGTATCTGCTGCCTGGTTTGAAGGTGTGGATCGTAATCGCGGGAAGCGTTACGCGTTACACGATTACGGTTGCTGTCTATTTTCTCTCCTTTAGTTGTATGTTCGATTCTTAATATGTATTTTTCCTTCTTCTTCTTCTTCTGCTGTATTGTTTTCCTTTCTGTTTCATATTCATATTTATAAGAGCTTATTCTGTCATTTTTTCATCATCCCACGTTCACGTTATATCAAATTTTTGGTTCATCTTTTTTTTAATTCTTTTTTCATTACCTTTAGCGTCAAACATTCGTCTGCCAATAGGTGACCACCTTCTGTTTTTCTTGCTCTCTTTCTCTCCCACTCCCGCTCAGCTCACTTGCGTTGATTAGCCTGATGCACAGAACACGGATTTAATTATTTAGTCTACGCTATCAAAAAAACAACGATTCGATTAGGATAAGTTTAAACATCATCACCGTAGCCGAAGAAACTCGCTTCAGCCCCTTCCCGCTTGCACGCGCAGTACACACGGACAGAAACACAGGACACACACATCCATGTTGCACACTCTGGTCCTTTTTTCCTCTCTTTTCTATAGATCATTTTCGATCTTTCTTTTCGTTTCTATCGATGCCTATGCAAAGAATGATTGGACCGCGCGACTGCTCGGGTTCGCTTTTGCATCAACCCTTGTCGTCACATCCACATGTTGCTAAACACACCCTTATTGAATTAATGAACACCAGAGCTTTCAATGAACACACACACACCGCTCCACTGTGCAATGGGAGAGCACGTGACGCTGTGAGCATACATACAAACACCCACATACACACACACACACACGCATACGCACACGTACATTCGATTTTCCATTCCGTTACCATTTATCACATTTCGATTTCAGTTTCTTTTTTCCATTTTTTCTTCTTCTTCTCTACTCTGCACGCTGCTGCATCCCTCTTCCGATCATGTCTCTTGCTCTCTTTCTCTGTCGGTAGTTCCAAGTTTAATGCCGATTTAAATATGTTGATGTTTTCCTGCTAAACAGCAGTTGCACGGCGGGGTGTAAGATTGATACTGCCTTTTACTACTATTGCGCTGTGTGCTGTGGAACGCTGTGAACTTTAATCGCTACCAGCAAGATCAAATGCCTATTTTTGTGAAGGAATAAAAAAGGAAGGTCCTTACGTTTTAAAATGGAAAGGAAGCCTGTAATCGACGTGAAGCAAAACAAATAAATAATCCTCGTTAATTTCGCTGATCAAGTTGATCTCTCGTCCGCCGTTTTCCATCTTTTATGTGATTCCAGTCATTCCTCTTTCGCTCTTCCGCATACACCCTCGTTACAACCTCCTGGCACATGCTGCTGACCACCATCGAATCATCAAATGTCGATACTAATCATTCGTTAAATAAATATTTATCACAAATTTGTCATACATTCACTTTCACTACACGCACCGGTCTGTCAACTCTGTTACGAGCAAATTTTACCTAGCTCTGCTCACCGCTCTGCTACAAGGTTCGTTATGTGCGCCTTTTGCTGAGATTGGCCCAGTTTCAAGGGTTTGGAGTTTCCAATTCACTATGCAACAGATCAAATCTTGCTGCTCTTTTCTGCTCGTTTGTCTACAAACAATCAACCCCTCCCCCCCTGAAGCTGGCCACACTCGCGCGGAAATTAAGCCACACATGGTGAACCCTGATCTGCTCTCTCTCTCTCTCTCTCACTCGCTATCGGGCTACTTCTAACCATTTGATCTAAAATAAAACACATTTGCATTACTGTTGTTACCCATCATTATTAAAATAAGAAAAAAAAAAAAAAAAGAACGGGGTCTACACAATAAATATATTTTTTGTTTATCTCCTTACCTGGTGTGTATGTATGTGTTTGAAAAACACACACCATTTCTGTCCCTATTTTCACTCCCGGCAGCACAGGCACACACAAACACACCGTCCCCATCGGTTGCTTACATTCAAAAGGAAGTATTAATGCAATTGCCTACATTTAGGCGCGTTCCGTGGACGAACCGTTCTCCTTCTTTTTTGTCGCACTTGCTGCTTACTTGCTTTACTTGTTTTACAAATTTTCCTATCTCAAACTCTCCACCCTGTTGACTTTCCCTTTTGCCTGTTTTCTTATCGCTAGAGCCGTTTCACTGTTTTGCTTTTTTTTACACCACACTCACCGCGCCTGTTTGACATGCACGGGGGGTTTAGTTTGTAAGGGGGCCTCTTTCCCCTTTTTAAATAATAACATTAGTACTGACAATAATCCATGCTAATTGAAACTATAATAGTTAAGATAATAAACGTCTCTCTTTAAAACTCTTCAGCTCCCTGTTCAGCAGTTTTTTTTCTCTCTCTCTCTCTCTCTTCATTTTGCTGGTTCTGGTGCTTCACACATTTTCATACTATTAGAAAGATTACACATTCCCAGCCAAGTAGTTGTAGTTGTTAGTAGTAGTCGTAAGTAGTATTAGTAGTAGTGGTAGTAGTTATAGCGGATTCCTGATGTGCGGTTTTTCTTCTTTTTCTTCTCATTACTTTTTTGCGTGGTTGTTGTATTCGCTAAATAAAAAGGTGTTTACACAAGTGTCTTTAGTACACACATTATTTAGCTAAAAGGTAGTTTTAGTTACGCTTTTTTCGCTGTAGTTGGCGCTGCGCAGAGCAAACACTGATCTGTTGTCCATTGTTTTACCTTCTGTTTTGTTTTGTTGTGTTTGTTACTCCTTCTATTTTCTTATCCTATTCTTCGCTTTCTGGTTTCACTACTCTCTGGTTTTGTTGCGCTATTTTCATTTATTGTTTTGCTATGTGAGGAAAATGTATGCATTCAGTGGACCCCGTCTTGCAGGGGCAGTTAGTGTTTGTGGCTGTTGCTGTTTTGTTTGCAATTTGAGGTGAACATTTGTGGCACACAAATTGTAGGTTTTTTTTTTGTTACGAGCGAGCGTTTGTGTATAGTAGCAGAAGCGGTAGTTTGTTTTATTGTATTTTGCTGTTGTTGGTAAATGGCTTTGCGGCAACTGTCTCTATCCGGTAATACGATGCAGCAATATTGATAGTAACAGTAATGAATAGTAGTAGTAGTAGTAGTAGTAGTAGTTGTTGTGGTAGTAGCCAGTAGTTAGTATTTCGTTATTATTATCCTTCGGTTTCCTGTTTATTGCAGAACATGTATGACTATTGATTCGAATGCCTTGCCTCCTCGACCATGTAAGGAGCTTCTGTTTACTAAGCGATTACTAAGCGATACGTTTGAGTTACACTGTGTTTTGTGTGGGTGTGTGTGTTATTATTCTTCGATCAGCATTGCATGCTGTGTGTGCTGTTGTGAGCAAATGTATGTAGTTTTGGGGTTATATTTGTCTATGAATTATGCTTATCTTTGATTGACTCGCCACTATTTCGCCTATGAATGCTTATGCTCTTTCCCTAACGTTCTCTCTCTCTATGTTTTACCACACACACACATACACTCACGCATACGATGAAAAAACATGCAAACATGGTTCACACTCACCATCCCTACCCACACTCTGCTATACTTCTCGCACGTGACAAATTGATTTACTTAAATAATAGAACTTATAACAAATAGAACATTTTTGCTAGATTCCATCACACAGACACACAAACACACACACATTTTAACGCACACACACACGTACACACCTGCTCATAGAGTTCGTCCTTCCTTTCGCCGTCCGCCAGGAACGCGCCCGTCTGTCGGGGAAGAGTGAGAAAGTGAGAGACAGACGTCGTCGGCACGCTTTCTTTCGAATCACACCACAAACGCAACAACGACGCATCCCGGCCACACACACACACATATTTATGCTTTTACGCGGCCCTGGTTCGCGCTTATTTTTCCCTTTATTCATTGGTTTACTTGTTGGTTGCCACCTTGGTATAAGTGTATTTTTGAGTGGGTGTGTGCTTTTTTCCACGTGTTTTCTCTTCCCTTTCTTGCGCTCGATTTCGACTAAATAAACCGCGTGTACGTCTCGTACTTCTTTCCCGCCCCTTTTTCAATGCTGTGCTCGCTCACGCTCTCCTAAACTGCATAGGGTGTGTTGTTGCACATCGAAGTTTGTTTTAGTTTAATTTATAGTAGTTTTTTTTTACAATATTGTTCACCTTCTTTTCCCTTCCTTTACTCCCGTTCGGTTCAATCCGTTCGCGTTTCGTTTTCATTCTACCGTTTCCATCTAGTCCTTTCCGTTCATCCTTTCTCGCTCTCTTTCTCTCCCTCTGTCTCTCTACCTATGGTGTTTGCTTTTAAAAATCTAGTTTTATAGTTTAGTTATGCTTAGAAATCTTAAGATACGCGCATAAAATGTACAGCTCGATTCTTGTTGTGTATTTACTTTATTTTAACCGTTTTCTTCCTTTCCTTTGTTTTAAATGTACTGCTCCTTCCCTTCATCGCTGTTCAATGCTGGCCCGTGTGCAGCCTCCCGCCTAATCTTCTTCAGGCTGTGTTGTTTATGTTTATGTTGGTTGTCACTGGGCAATACAAGAGTATATGGTCAGAGCGGACTAAATTAGTTCCAGCGGCGTGTGTCTGTGTGTGTTTTTGTTATATGTTCTACGATTAATATTTGCTACTTCCTATTTAAACATTGCTGTGACGCGGGTTTTGAGGCTTCGAAGCAGGCTCATGAGCTCGATAGGGGAGAGTTGTAAGGAGCAAAACACAACAACAACAACAAATCAATCTCAACGATCGATCCAATGTTTCAATGTTGGGGGTTTTTACATTAGTTTGAATAAGATTTCACGAATAAAAACATCCAGTGGGCGCGTGTAGGACACGCTTTGCCGTAGAACACAACGACCAAGGTAAGATCGTGGAAAGGCACCTTCCACGAGTTACAATTCTATGACTAGTATCGGTCACAGTGCAATACAAAATGGAGCAGACGTTACACGTTACAAACGATCCTATTTGTTACCGTTACCGAAGAAAACGATCGACACGCTCGCGCAGTCACAGTAGAGCTAAGATTTGTACTTGGCCTTTCGATTCGTTGCGACCCGCAATGCTATTTGACAGCTTTTGTTTGCCTGCCCCACAAACCTATCCAGTCCATTCCTTACTTTAGCAGCCCAATCCCGCCTTGCCACCGCAACACGACCAGCACACTCCAGAGCCCGTCACTCCATGCCCATTTCTAACTCTTCATCACAAATAGTATCACGACATCGATTAGCTAAATAATTGGGGTACGACACTAAGCGGCTTCGGCCAACGGCGGAGGGTGCGACGGTCGGGCAAGATGATGCGCGCGAAGGCAGGCCGAATTCAAAGACTGCTCACTGCACTGCCCACGATGCGTCGTCCACCACCGCCGCCGCCGCTTACCGTCGGTCACATCGTGAAGGGTGCGTGGCCCGGTTCCGCGCCCGGGCCGGTCGCTTCCGATGGCCTCGCGCCGCTTAACGATGTCGGGGAGGACGCCGTGGACGAGGAGGACACCGACGAGGAGGTCGGTGAGGTGGCCGCCACCACCGCCGGCGTGGGAGGAGATCGATAGTGCTGGTTGTGATTGTGGATGCCGGCACCGGGCGCCGCTAAGCTTAAGCCGCCGCGACCATCGACTCGAATGTTGCTGCCAGCGCTACTGGCGCCGCCGCTGCTACCGCTACTACTGCCGCCAACACCGCACCCGACGCGATTGTTGTTGGCGTGATTGCTACTAATAACGCTACTACTGCTAGGTCCATAGGATCCGCTTATGCTACCGAGGGCGCCGCCGCCGCCGCCGACGTTGTTGTTGTTGAGACTGGCGGTGCTGCTAGTGTGGCTACTGCCGGGCAGCACGCCCGTGCCAGCGCCTTGATGATTGTTGTTAATATTACTGGCGTGCTTCATGCCACCGCCGCAGGATGACGAGGTGGAGGAAGCAGAGGACGACGACGACGACGTCGACGAGGAGGACGACGATGATGATGATGAAGTGGAAGATTTAGTGGCTTTACCTGGCAAAAACCGGAAAATCTTCTGCAGCTTGTCGACCGATTTCTGCTGACAGGTGGCGCTGTTCGTGGTGCCACCGCCTAAACTGGGCCCGGGCGTGGCCGCTGCCAGACGGCCACCGTCGCCCGCCGGCCGTCCGGCGATTGTCTTCGCGCTGCCGTAGTAGCTCGCGACGTCCACCATGGAGCTGGCGAGGCTGGAGCTGCCGCCGGTACCGGTCATGGTGGCGGTGGTGGTGGTGCCGTGCGTCGTGATCCCACCCGTCGACTGGTACTGCACGGGCACGTCACGCACGGTCTTGTTCGGTGGGGCTTTCACGTACGTTCGAGGTATTTCCGATTGCTGGAAAGGAGAAGAGAGGAAGAGAGAGTTGGGATTAAAACGAAGGTCTGTTAGGGGTGGTTTGAGATGGATAATTCGTTCGACGGTTGTAACAAGATATACCAGGATTCCCAAGACAACTTCAATTACCCAGAAATTCCTAAATTACGAGCTGGAAACAAGAGGAAATCTGCATTGCAGTAGTTGTTACGCATGCCAACAGATCAGATTATTTAAATTTTTTCATCAAGAATAGGAAAATTCCATCGATAACCTAATAATTATATTACTACGAATCTTGGGAAATACCTGGGAACGACAGATTGATCTAAAAGTAGTTCAAGATATTTAATATAGCTACCATTTAAGATCTGAAGAATTCTGAATCAGAAATAGGACCAGACCATCTGAATTTAGATGCCTAAAACCTCCTTCCAGCGACTATGGCTCCTCATTCTTGGGATTTGACCCATCTATCCGAATAGACGAATGGTCTGAGACTTTCAGTAGTTTTAGTGTTCAACAAGACTCTGCGACCCTGCCGATCCGTCGTGTGACTTGTGTACGGAAAGCAGTAGCATTATCAGTAATCTCCAATATTTTGTAAGAACATCAATCCATATATCTTGAATATGTACATCATACACTTCACATGTGCCATCGTTCAATCACTAACTGATGAAAATATTGAGTAATAAATTCTGGAAAGTAACCTAAAGCACTCTCAATTGGACATCTCTATGTAGGGCATGCAGTCAACTTGCTAGAATCACATTTCTTTGTCACATTCCTAGAAAGTCACTGGAAAAAACAAAGACCGACCCTTATTTCTTGCACAATATTCAACGTTCGTACAAAGCACACTGCGTACATCGAACGAGCAGTGCATTCCGATCAAATCCAATACCCAACGGGACAAAAGTAGAAAGCTTGGAGCAAAATAATCGTTTGTCTCCCTCTATCCTCTATACCGCGCTTGCTTGCACTCATGCGCGAGCGCTCGAGTATATTCTCTCAGAACTGAGCATTCGCAGTTCAACCCGTGCAGTGAGAATGTATGTGTTAATGTGTAGCGAAATTTGTCTCTGTATCTC
>KB667398.1:131049-178683 GCA_000349065.1 Anopheles quadriannulatus
TGTTTTGCTCTTTCCTGGAACCCACATGTTTCTACATTCTTCTGATTTTAAGCAACAAAAGTAGAACGGGAAGTAGAAGGCTACTTCATTTCTACTTTCCTTGCTACTTTCGAGCGTGTTGACTCGCTTGGGTAATGGTGATGAAGCAAAGTACACACATCCTTCTCGTCATACCCTTCGGCAGTAGCAAGCAGGACCAGCGTTTGACCTAGTTTAAGTTTTGCTGCTTCAGTTTTTCACCGCTTTCATGCCATTCCAGCCGAGAAACAATAGTGTCCCGCGGGTTACATAAATGAAAATCCTCAGCCAGGACCGTCTCCCTCCCCCTGGGGCCAGTGTCCGCGAAGCAGAACGAGCACAGGGACGGTTTGCCGTTTAGCTGGAGTGTGCTTGACGCTCTTTCCCCGGCCTTTGCTGCAACAATTTATGGTTCCCTTGTGGCTGACGGAATGCACTCGCCGAGCGAAACAATCGCCAAAACCAGGTCAACAGCAGCAAAACCAAGCTTAAGGACACACACACACAACCCAGTCCTTCGACCCGTCCTAAGCCCGTTGACTTGACTAGGTCAAATGGTGTGCTTTTTCCCTTCTTTTTTGTGGTTTTTGTTCGCGAAGCTGTAATAAGTTTCGTCGCTATTCAGCCCGCAGTGGGACATCGTGACGTGGAAGGTGTTGTTCAGATTTTCCACCACATGCACTGTACAGAAGTGCGCACACTGTTTTCGAGTGGAAAAGTTCTCACCCGCCCCAACTGCACGACTCCACGGGTGTTAGTTGCTTTCCGATGCACGTCATTTGCGTTGCCCGTCTACTGCGTCATCGCAGCCGCAGCACACGTGTGTGCAACGCGCTCGTCTGGGCAGCAGGCGGCGAACGAAAGCACTGCAGCACACGCCACGCCACGAGCAATGCATCTTCGGACGGCGTGATAGGGCGTGTTGGCGGTGCCAGCGTGGAATGCAAACACAGTCTTGACAAGCACACACACGAACACACACCGGGTGGCGCGGATGATTAAATCATAAAGTGGTTGAAGTGATCTGACTAATGCTTTACGATCCGATCGCACTTTACAGTGTTTTAGCCCACTCACACACATAAGTTCTCGATTTGCGCGGGTTTGTGTGACCGGATGTAGTGTGAGATGTGAATGTGAGTTTGTGTGCTGCTATCGATAGGTCGATTGAGTCATTTTATGATCACGAGAGCGGTCTGATTATTATGTGGCTAAACCATATTCCATCACGAATCACGTGCAGACATTACACGAATGTCAATCACTGGCCGAGCTTTAATGCCCAATTACTAAGCCGTTCATTTCACGTTAATCAGTGTCTGGTTCACTTGGATTAACTGTTTTTTCTTGAGAAATAGGCGTCTATCATGCCCCTTTACTGATGGCTGGCCACGTCTTTCCAAGGCTACTGATTTAAACGTTTCACTAACACATCCTGGAGTTTGCCTGAGTATTTTGGACTATTTCTCAAGGTTTGTTGTCAATCTCCCAAATATTTTTGTAACAAACCTACAGCCTGTTGGCTTCAAAGTAGTTGACAAGTCGTAGGAAGCATTCAAATAAAAGACTGTAAGAAATTCTGGGAAACCTTTGTAACTAACATATGAAGCATATTTACCCGCAAACTACCCAAAAAGCAGTACCTAAACAGAGCTTCAATTTCCTCGCGTTCAACACAAAAGATCCCACCCCAAAATAGGGACAACTTAGGCAAGACTTCAAGTCAACCTACCTGGCACGGTGTCCGTATCCGCAGGTCCCGATCCGGACCAAACTCCCCGTCCGGCAGCGGCACATGGTAGATGCAGTGCGGGAAGCCGGTCGTCACCGGGTTGGAGCTGGCCGAGCTGCCGATGCTACTGCCACCGTACGAGCTATTGCTATAGTGCGTCTTGTAGTTGATGCTACTGCTACCACTACTACTACCACCACCACCACCGACGTTGTTCGATTGGTGCGGAATGAACAGATAGGATTGATTGTGGTTGTTGCTGCGAAAGTTGCTACTGGTGGTGCTGCTCAGTATCAGATCGCTGCTGCTGAACCGCAGGTTGCTGTGCCCGGATGACGCCACCGCCGTCTGCTGATGATACTGGTGTGGATGATGCTGGTGATTGTGATGATGATGATGGCGGTGGTGGTTTTGCAGCGATTGTTGCTGCTGTTGCGCTGACTGCTGCTGCTGTTGCTGCTGTTGTGGAGTTTGTTGCGATTGTTGCTGCTGCTGCTGCTGCTGCTGCTGCTGTTGCTGCTGTTGTGACTGCTGTTGGTGATGGAAGCCCGCCCGTTCGTTCCTTATTGGTGGTGATCCGATGGAACCGCGGGCAGGAACGCCGAGCCGCTCCATCCCCGCGCAGCCCGGTGACTGTACCGATAGCATCTGTGGGTGGGGAAAGAGAGAAAGAAAAAGGTGTTAGTGAGTTTCTAGTAGAAAGAAGAACCAATAGTAGTGCCACGAATGCTCCCCCCCCCCCCCATAGGAACAGGAAAGTTTTACCGCGGACCAGACAGACCAAACCGACGGACAAGGCGTACAGACACGCGCGCAAAAACAAAACAGGTCTCGAGGGGGAATTGTTCTTCGATTGCCAAACGTTTGCCCCGCATACCGAGTCGGCTGCGCGCCCAGCGCTGCAGTTGCTGAAGTTGCAAAATGCAAATGCCCACCGACACCTTCACAGACACACACACACACACGCTCCTTTTACGAACGAAACACAGTGAATCGATTGAAGCAGTTGGGTATGTGCAGCAAGCAAGGTGAAGTTTGTTTGCTTTGCTGTTGAGGTTCTTGGTCTCACACCCCAATCCTAAGGTGCCCAAAATGTGCGTGTGGTTGGCGAGTAATAAACAAATTAATTAATTAATTGCCCAAGCTAATGGAATGCTAATTGCTGGCCAGAGCAGGGGCAGAGCAGCAGGGGCATTTCGCAGGGTCTCGTCACAAATGGCTGTGCGCAACCGAGTTTGCAAATTGGGCCAAAATTTCATTCCGCCACCCTTACACGGCTTGTTTCACCTATGGAGGGGAAGAGCTAAGGTAGAACAGCAACAAATCGAGGCACTGGCGTGGAGTGCTACGAGTGGCCAGACAGACAGACAGGCCAGATAGCACTGACGGGTGACGGGGGCGATTAATTATTTTCACATACATGGAGTCAACCTTTGGAGTGATATTGTAATTTATTACAGTTAGGGGAAGCAATTATCATATTATCTAAATTCAATTTTAGAACACAGAAAGACAAGCTTTCCACACTTTTTCTTTAAAGTTGATAAACACGCCTAAACCCTCAAGCAGTAACCTGACACGGGGGGACATTACATTACAGTGCATGGCCATAATTCATTGCCGAAAGTCTTGGTTGGATCGCGAAGGGGGCTCTCGCAGCGTCATTTAAATCATGTGGCGGAATGCAAACAACAAACGGTAGGCAAAAAATAGCACCACCATGGGGCAGCAAACACCGGTACCGATGCAGGCACCAATGACAGGAACAAATACCGCGCTACGAAATACAAAGAACGCGCAGACGCTTGAGGAATTTGAGGTTTTAAGAACGCAAACAGCACATGAAGCTTCGCTCCGTTGGGAAGCATTTAATCCTTTGCAAAAATGCGCCCAAGAGTAACGCTGACAGCCGAAAGTGGGTGAAAATCGGACGATCGGCTGTGTATATTTTCCTCTCAGTGGTTTTCACTGCTCTGCCTCCTCTGCTTTTTGCAGCCGAAAAGGGTTGCAATAAAACGTTACACCGCCCGACAAGTCGCGCTACACTATCATTAACAAACGCGTATGCGTGTTCAACAAGGGCCCATGTTTTGGTGCCCACTTACACGAAAGCCGCTCTAATTGAGCTCTAATATCGATGTCGGTTGGGGCGGGGTGGTAGCCCAGACGAATTCAATTAAAACAACGGCACAGGGAAGCTTTCGAGGTGTAGGCGAAATTGAACACAAAAAAAGGCGAGCAAGAACTAGCCAGCGATTGCGTCCATTGCAGCATTATCACTTGTTGAGCGTTTTGTTCAATGATTGGAGGCACACAATCACGGGGTAGAAGGTGGTGGTGAATATGCAGTAGGCCGGCAAGCCAGCCAATCAATCAACGATGCATTTTGATGATCGGTTTTGATGATCTTTGTGTGGTTTTCTGCATACAGTTTGCAGTTTTGGTTCATGTAAACCCTCCCGAGATCATGTTCTCTACATAGAAAGAGAGAAGGTTTTTGTTGCTTATGGGGAAAAAACGCACTCGGAATTACAATCTGTGCAATGACATGCATTGGAGAAGACCCGTTGGTTCTCTGCTTCGAAGAACACACTAATTATGGAGCCGACTCGACTATTCAGCTACCACTCATGCACTAACGGGCAAGTTAGCGAAGAGCTGCAAATGTGCATTTGGTGGAGGTTGTGATTGCTATTGTGTGTGATGAAATTCAGGCGGATCTAATGATGCGTTTCGCCTTGAATTGTCCAACGCACACACACACACATGCATGCATACTTTAGTTCTCTATCTCTCTTTGGTCGTCCTTCCCACTCATCGTCCTCTGCCTGCCATTCCCCGTACGCATCGTCATGATTATGTTGATTACTCTCAATTGGGTTTGATAGTGGAATTGGTTCAATGTTGCCATTTCTCAGGAAGACAAGGCACACACACGATTCGCGCGCAGAAGATGAAATTGAATTTCATGGCAAAACCACACACACACACACACTCTCTGCTGAAAAGGTGGTTAAGTGCGAAAAGAAGATTGGAGTACAAAAAAAAAGATTTCTTACAAATTGCAATTTGAGTGCTTTGGTTAGGGCCTGGTGCGTCGAAGATACGCTACAAACGGTAATGGGCACTCGAAGAGAGGTGTGATCAGTGGAACTTTACAACTTAGATTTACGGTGGTTTAGGAGCGTTCAGTAGAGAGGAAAATTGTTGTAAGCAAATGGCATTACCCTCATCAAGATACTCAGCTCAGAGGGCCGTGAGGACCCACTGGAGATTGAAAACCAACGAGCAGTGGCCTACCAGTCATTACCTCAATAGGAGATGAACAAGATAATTGTCTTTTGAGTCGAAATCCCAATATTGAGTTCAGCAAAAAGGGAAAATCTTTCTATTTTATTATTAGGACATTAGGGTCAATGTCAAAAAAGATAGCAAAGAAGGGTTGGGACGACTTCCAAAACCCCGTACAGCCATCCTTTCCAAAAAAGCTCACTTCTACACTCACAAAATGCACCAAACCAAGTGCAATAAATTCGAGTGAACTCCTCCACCCACAGATTAAATCTAGCACATCGCATCCACATCCACTGCAAACGTTCCAAACAGTTCTCGAATCTTCAGACCGTACACTGGTACCGGCCATTGATGATCATGATTTGCATTGTAGCGTCGTCTATTAGTATGCACGCGGGTCGTCGGTGACCTTCACAGTTTGCTTTGGTTGAGATTTGCTAGCCTTGTTGTAGACCCTCCTCTCGCCTGGTCCAGCTGCAAAAATTGGCAGCAGGGACGACCTGCCGCACCAGTGCCGGCCATCCCACGGGCTGTATGACAATGACACAAACGATGCACATACTTTTTATTTTTGTTTCGTGTCCACCAATGCACCGTAGGTTCTGATTTTTCTGAACACTCCTTCATCTCTCCCTCACGCCAAAAGCTTGTCAGTTTATCTTTCAGACAAATCAGTCACCCTGCCGAAAACGAAATCCTGGGACAGGCATACACACACACGGGATGGGGGAGAGATGTTTCGAAGATGTTGTGTTGTTCGAATGGCAAGAATATATCCCAAAAAAACACACACAGCCAGCGTTCCTCATCCCGAGATGCAATCGTTATTTGCAATGATGGTTGCGTCTTCTTCTCTGGCGTGCTTTTCAGAATGGAACGGAACACCAGGACCGAGCCAAATACAACCCCACCAGGCGACTATGCCAAGAAGAGAATGGGCGAGGAGGAATGGAGAAGAGAGAGAGAGAGAGGGAAAAAAGAGCACCGGAGACACGAAAAGCAAACATACAATTCGACACCGAAACAGACAAAATGTTCAACGAGCGTGCCGGTCTACATCGTCGTCGTCATCGTCTGGACGGCCACTTGATGGAAGTGTTGCAGTGCACTGCGCGCGGTCAGCTGGTGGTCAGGGGAGAGGCTGTCGAAGGAACAATCGTAGCAGCAGCAGCAGCAGCAGCAACCCCCATGGCGGTCATGTCTGCACAAACGGAACGTGCTAAAATGACCGAATCGTGCTGAATTGCACATGCAGATGGCCAACACAAACAGCGGCAGCGTGCGTTGCGTCGCAGCACGAGGTGTCTGGTCTGGTGTGTTCCCCCCTCCCCTTTCCTCGCCCAATCCTCACGCCTTTGGTTTGGTACACTGGTCATCAACCTCCGCTTGTGCCGAGTGACTTTTCGAGCGGGCCAGTTCCGACAACAAAAAAAACAGAAAGAATTGCAGCGGGGTGTCCTCAGAGGTGATCGGCTGTTTGGCGGGGGGAGTTTGCATTTCGACTGACAAAGCGCAAATTTAAACCCAGACATATCCACACACACACACACACAGTGCTCTCCTTCCAAATATGTTCCCTCGCGACTTACCGCGCCGCCAGACACAGTTTGAGTCAATAAACATGCAACTCTTTTATTGTTGCTATTCATCCGATGCACGATGTTTTTTTTTGTATCTCTCCCCTGCTTGAAGGGGGTGTTCTTGTTGGGAGGGTGGGAAGGGGTCAAGACTTTAACCACATACTGCAGCCAACCAACCACAAAGAAAAGATATCCAAAACCTCAAAACATGACAATTTCGTTGCTTCGCGCGATGTTCAGGTCTCGGGTGGTTTGTGACGCAATGGGGTTGACTTTTTTTCACCTCCCCAGCATACACAATACATTAACATTTACAAGATATCGTGACGGGTTGCTTGGGAAGATTAATCATGCTTCGATTCGATAATTAATTAGGTGCTATATGATGCATAACTTCCCACAGCGCACACACAGAAACAAACGGGTCTCCCTCGCGACCAAAGCCAAAACGGTGCGATTAGATAGTGCGAAGAAGTCGTGCACCGGGCGCGAACGAGAGAGAGAGCGACCGCCTCGAAACCGTCACGAAGATTTATTGACGACCACCAGCCCGGAATGTGTGTGTGTGTGTGTGCTGGACAGCAACGGAACGGAAACAAGGCGACACGATCGCGAAGACTGCAGAGAGCGGCAAGAATGCATCGAAAATGAAGCTGATAAAAATAAATGGCAAATCATAGCAGTTTAACAAGCAATCTCCTTCATCTCTCCCTGCTTCTCCCCCCTCTTGGCATCTCTTAACAAGACTTAACAACAACAAGAGGGAGGGAAAATGTCCAATCTCCAGACCCAAAAGGAAGCCTCGCCAGAGACCCACGAGTGTGATGTATCGTGTTTGCTTTGCGTTCGATTTCAGGTTCGGCGTGGTTGCCGGCGGCATGGGTGTGATCGATGATCGTACGCGCGCGTTGCTGGAAAAAGAGCACGACACGTCAAGATGCATCCCCTTTTCGGGGAGGATGGAAGGCTTATGGAACATGATATACCGCCAACCACCGACCGATCACAAAGTGCTGTCGCCTCTCTCGCCCACCTGGGGATCCGGGGCGGCATTTCGCCCAATGGCGACCAGGTGGGCGTCCGTAACAGTTGCCAACCCAGTGCAAGTCTCGATCGACGTTAACGTCTCTATTTCGTAGCGTCGTCGATTTAATTTGTTTTATTGTTCTGCCTTTTTGGTGTGTTAATTTTGTTTGAAGGTGGTTCGGGCATAAGGTGGTTTTGTTTTTTTAGACCATCAGGTGGGACAAAGCTTCAGGTGGATGTGGTTGTGTTTTCTTTTTATTACAAAAAAAGCTATTCTATGTGAAAGGCTATATTTAAATACAGCATAGCGTTTAACCAAACCATTACATAATTTTATAAAATGTTAAATTGTAAAAGTAGTTGTTAGAAATAAATGATTTAAATTCAACCAATATTTTAACAATTCAAAATGAATAATTAATATATTTCTATACGTTTGCAGTAACTAACGTTTCTTATCAAAATGCTAGAAAACGTAATCGAATCGAATTGCTCATTATTGAAACTCATTATTCTGAAAACATAATCATTGTCTGATTAAACAGGACACAATCTATTATTTGTTTATTTGTTAAATTGAATTTGTCCACGCTTTTCCACTCAATTATAAGTAATTAAAAAGTAATTGATTACCAAATGAACCAATGTCAAGAGTCCACAGTTTTAATAATTACTACTTTTTAGAGAAATTTGATTCGCAAAACTTTCTTAAAATGAATATTTATCATGTTGTATTAATGAATTGTTTTAGTTGTGTTCTTTTGAATTATTTTTATTTATAATCTGAAAGTAACGTCAATTAAAAGAAAGTAAATTAAAGCAAAGCTAGTAGCAAATGCAACACTTGCTTTAAGAGTGCAATTTTAGTGGAAAAAGTCGGAGAACAGCAAAACAAACAACCCATAAACAACTGTCACATGAGCAAACATTTGTAATTGTTTATTAATTTCCCAATAAACACATAGAATTGCAATAAATCAACCCGTGCTTAACCCGTTTCTCAGCTGGCCGCAACAATTAACCATTCCCACATCCTTGACCCAGTAATGTCTGTCGCTGCAATCGCCTCAATCGTTCCCGTTCGCCAAGCATTCCCGTGACCGTGGAGACGCATGGTCGATGAAAGCCACCGTGAGTGTCACTCAGTCCCCCCACCCGCTGACCGCTTACGTGCGATCATTAAGAGAAGGCCAAAGAAAGAAAACAAAAACTCACGATTCCAATCATGGGCACAGGAAGAGGAAAAATTTGCGATGAAAAATTAAAGCCCCAAGTCCCCTTTTACTCTTGTGCACGGTCTTCTCGTTCGGTTCGGTCTGCTCGAACCACACGCGCAACACGGCGTAAAGCGATTTATTTATTATTCAACCACCCATCAAAATACTGCCATCGTTTTTAATGCGAGCAATTAAAATTAGCCTTTTCGCCTTCGCTTCAACGGTCCACCGAATGGTCCTCCAACACAACGCCGTTGCCGTCTGCCACCCCGCGTGTGGTGTGGTGGTTTGTCACTCGATTATTGCATATCCCACCCATCATTGGTGTGCTGCTTGCTGGTGGGAATGCAGTTTGTGTGTGTGTGTGTGTGTGTGTGTGTGTGTGTGCTACATGCCACTGGGACTTTCGCTTTCGCTTGGGAAATGATAAACCTCCGCCCATACTGCCCCGATTCTCAGCACCCCGCAGGGTTGGCCTGCTTTTATTTGTTTATTTATTTATGCTGTTTTTTTTTTGTTTTTTTGCGTCTGCCAACCTGTCACCCTCACTCCTCCATCAACTCAGCGCTGTCACATGCTATCTTCGCGCGAGCGCGTTAGTTGCGCAAAGCGGGAACAAGCCACTGCTGTGAGAAAATGGTTGTTCATTCGATCCGTTGCGGTGGCCGTTGGCTGGCGTATTTCATTAGATTGTGTTTGTCACCCCACTTGCGATTGTTGGTCGCCAGACGGCCAACGGTAGGTTCGTAGAAATGGTTACCGAGCCTTAGGAGGGCTTAGCGACACAACAACAGTGCGCACTTTGTTTTGGTGAAATTGTTGACTGTCACTGTTTTTGTTTTTGTTTTTTTTTGTCCGGGCGGGTCCGGGACGCGCGACGCGCCATTTCGAAAGTAATCCGCGGGAAACTAGACGCCCAAGTAGGTCGGCGGTGTCCGGTGGGCCCCCTCCTTCCAGGGCGTAAATAAGTATTGGCGTAACGGGGTTTACTTCCCAGAATATAATGGATGAAAGTGCGTTCGAATGCATTTTTTACACTTTCTTCTAGGGTTAGAGGGTTTGAAAGACTAAACAATAGCTTAACTTTGGCACTGCAATGCATCAGGGGCGCTGGTATGCATCATTAAAGCAGTAAAAAAGCAATAGGAAGGCAATAGGTGTAGATGTTCAATAACAGGCTTACAGTTTAAAGGAAAATCAACTTTCTCAAAAAAAAAAAAAACATGGGAAGAAAGAAAAAAAGAAGAGAATTCTTTTGAATAATTTAGATGTTTTTTTCCGTAAAAAAACATACCAAAAAGCATTAATTCAATAGTTAGCATGCAATTTAAATTAAACTAGTAAGTTTGGACGCATTTAAACATTATTTGAACATACGAAAGATTGGAAATAAACACAATGTATAGCCCATATTTAAGGAAATTTATATAATTTAATATCTTGTCTAAGTGTAAACAATTAACCTACAGACAACTCGCTCATCAAAATATGTCCAAAGGAACTTTCTGGGTTGTTTTATTACGATTGACGTCTACGGAACTCATGTCGCCCAACAACAGGCTTTGCTGTTTATTAAAAGTTAGCCTGACAAGGACAGTTACTCGTATTTCTCAAGAAACTCAAAAATTATTTGGCACTTTTTCCGTTTCTTCATAGGTGTACCATCAATTGTTTGACTTCGTATCACGTTGTTTTTGAACATTTTGGCCAAAATAGCACAGACAACATATGATAATCTTCCATGTTGAAACAAAACACATTGTTTCATTGAAACACATTCAATGAAATCTAGAGTGTATATTTAGCTTGAGAATTGGCTACGATACTGACAAAATACTGCGCAAAGGTCGAGTACACCATGCATTTAGTGAGCCAATGTATTTTGAGGTTTTAAGATTAGGCTTGTCTCTAGTTTCTTTTTTTCCAATCCATCCCATTTAGTGAAAAAATCTTCAAACATATCAACATTTTTTAAATAATTGGTCAAAGTAGGCTACTTCTTGACAACCACGTCATAACAGAGTAGGATTGCAAAACAGAAAATTCTATTAGTCGAGTCGACTCTTCCACAAACTGAGTCATGAAGCTCATGGTACTCTGCAGGTTCTTGCTGGCTCTAATGGCAGCAAACCTTATTGCCGGCGAGACAGAACACCATCTGAACTCCATTTTCCTCTCCGGCGAGTACACCAACTACTGCCAGCTGGAATGTCCCGGAGCTCAGCAGCACACACTGTGCGACAGAGTAAGTAAGAACAAGTTTTATTTCCTATTAATTTCCACTGAATAATCAATTTCTGACGTTTCTCATTACAGCCAACCATTCCAGCCCGCTCCCCCGTGCACTGCCCCAACTTCCAGCAACTCCTTGGCAACTCCGACCTCTGGACCACCATCCTGGACGCGCACAATGGCGTGCGGAATCGGTTTGCGATCCGCTTCCAGGTCACCAACATGAAGAAGCTCGTCTGGGACGCAGAGTTGGCGCGGATGGCCCGGCTACATCTGGCCAGCTGCGAGCGCTACGAACCCGACCCTTGCACCCAGCTCCAGAACCCCTCCGTCTACAGCCGCGATTACCGCAACGTGCGCCAAAGCAAAGCGTTCGTGGTCGAGCGCTACCTGCCCAAGTACTACGCATTTGACGTCCTGCGCAACTGGTACCTGCAGAAGGACGAAACGCCCGATCCGAAGATAACGGCCAGCCTGCAGATGCAATACTCGGTGCTGAACAACTTCACCCTGCTGACCTGGGCCAGCCTGGAGCGGGTCGGGTGTGCCGCGGCCAAGTATCGCGACGGTTTCCAGCTCGTGTGCAACTACTTCCCGTTCTACTCGCTTGCCGAGTCGAGTGCCGAGCTGGGCCTGCCGGCACGGCGCTGTCCCCGTACCTTTCCCCTGCGCAGCAAAATCTTCGAGGGGCTCTGTACGTTCGAGCTGGATGGTGCGGTGAGCCGGCGGGTTTCCCGTCTGGTGGCGGCGATGCTTCCGCTGGTTTGGCTTTGGCAAACGAAGACACTGCAGCAGCAGCTGGAGCTTTTATAGGGAGGAGGTGTGTTTGAATACTTACGGGTACCGGCAGGTGGTTCAAGTTGGCGTCTAGAGGAGCAAGATCGTCGGTGAGGAACTGGATCGGCAGCGTCAGCGCTTCGGCGGTCGCTCGCGTACCGGTGGTCGTCGCGCGCAGGCAGCGAAACACGCCGAACAGCCCAAGGACCAGGGCGCAGAGCACGGAGAACGACACCAACCAGTAGATGTAGCCTGGAGGAGAGAAAAGGACAAAAAAGACGATGTTTTAGTGAGTTGTAATGAAGAAATAGATCTTTGTAAGAGAAGTTGGCAAAAGAAAATTACCCCCCAATAAGGCAACTGTGTAGCCACCGACTTTTACTTGCTTCGGAAACCGTGTCACAGTGTCCCTCCGGCGACCCCCTAACCGTGTCACGACATGATTGGAAAGCCTCGCGCGCGATGGCCAATAATTGAGCTCTCGGAGACGGCGAGTGTGTCCCCCACGATGCGACAGATAGCGCTGTCGGCAGTTTAACCAGCGTGATACAAATTGGCTACCGATCGCACGCATGCTGGTAGCTAAACGATCAGTCTAATGGCACCGGCAGTCGACCTTAGAACCGGTGGCGACCGACTTCTCTCTCGTCGGTCTTGACGGTCAAGCGGACCCAAAATTAACACGCCCTCTTCCTCCACCTTCGACAAACACACACAACACACACGTGCGACAGTCATGTGGCTCTCCTAACTGGCCACCATTATCATCAGGGTCGGGGTGGGCGGTAACGTACACTAATCGGTTTCGTCTGTGGCGTGCTACGATTTCTAATAGCCCCTCTTTCGGCTCTACTGCGGTGTCTGCGTTCGGCGGGAGGACTGTGCGCTACATATGGCGATAGTGCGGGTGTCCGGCTCATCGCATTGCATTCCCATTCCAAAACCGCTCGCAGACACCCGCCCCACAAAAAAAAAGGCAACAGAGCCCAGAGCGAGAGAAGCAACAAAAGAAAACAAAAAAACTTATCGGAGGGGATCCGTCTCGTCGCAGTCGCGCTTAAACCCGAAATGGGGAGAGCGAATGCTCATCGCAATGAATGTGCATCATTGCCACTTCCAAACGCACCTTCTTCAAAACCTTCGCCACCACCCCTCCTCTCCCGGGGTGCACACACACGACGTAATTATCATTCCGACGTGAAGTGTTGATTTTGCGTTTTCGTACGTAGGTTTTGCTGTGTTTTGCTTTTGCTATTTTTTCCCCCCCTTTGGCTCTTCCTCTTCTTTCGCTCTCTGTGTGTTATGTCTGGTCTGGCTGACGGGTGCCTGCTGCTGCTGCTGTTGCTACACACTGGCAGACTGGCAGGGAGTCGGCTCTGCCGCCGCTAGCAAAACTGCATTTAAGCGGATGTTTTATTCCGCGATGTAAACGATCGAAAATCGACCCTGGGATGATGGAAATGGCAGTAAGCAGTAGCCAGCAGTAGCAGCAAACGATCGCGTGTCCGTGTGTGCTACCAATAGGGTGAGACACAATCGTCGCGAGTGTGTGCATTCATTTTGCGCTCGCCGTTTTGTACCGGCTGTCGGTCGGCATTAAACGGCAACGTGCATCGAGCAAGAGTTGCGCTTTCGGGAGGTGGATTCACTGGAACGGGCAGCGAAACGAAGTTGATAAGATAAGGGTGGTATGTATGTGTGTGTGTGTACACCCACCATCCCTTAACACCAACGCACAGCGTCTTGTTACGTTAAAGCTCACGATGGACCGTTGCTGTCGATGGGCGAGAAGAATGAAAGCTTTTTTGTTTGGCTTCGGATTTGTTATGTAAATATAAGCTGGCTTGAGTTGTGGTGGGTTTCATATCTCTTCACGATGAATCAAAGTGAACTTCAGTGATCATGACGATCGGTGCACATTTTTTTGTTATTGCAGCGAATGCATTTTTAACGGCCAATGAAGAGGAGTTTGTTTAGAAAAGCTGTTCGTGCCAAAGTAAATAATTGCGTTACATCGTTTGAACTGAACTAAGCTCTTTTTTTCTTCTTTTCTTTGGCAAAAAGGCAAACTCAGTCTTTGAAAATATGGATAATGGTTTAGGATTTAGCAAAGGGAACTTTCAAGGTGCTCAGAAGAGTTGGTACATTGTTTCATAAATATAGAATTTATCCAAATTTAAGAATTTATTTTGAATAAAGAATAATCTATAATACCAAGCGATACTTTTTCACCCGTTATAACATGTAAGGGCAAATGTACCCTTTAGTGGTGGTAGTACCGATAGCAGTTGTAGAATACGAAATGTCGTCTGATCTTTTACAAAGAGTTTAAGAGTGAAATAATGCCTTTCTGTTATATAGTAGCCGAAAACTACATTTCCTTGTAAAATGCAACAATATTATTTGGAAATCTGTAGCATCTCCAAAGCAATCTCATGTTTTACTTAACGCTGTAAATGATTACAAAACTACTGTGTATTGAAACTGATTTACTCATAATCGTGAAAAATTGGCTTTTTCTTTGAAAAATTAACTTTTATTACTATAGTCCCACTATAGCAACAAAAGACATGCATGTCCCTATTGTGGCTAAATGCATAACATCAGTAAACCAGTTAATTTTGGAAAAAAAACTGGAGTTTTCTGACTACTCGCATTTTTTTCGCAGAAAAAGCATTCGAAATAAATGTAACGTTTAAAATTATCAAACACAATTGAAGGTCCCGTGATACAATCGTCAACTCACACGACTTTACAACTTTCCCGTCGTTGGGCCGTCCTCTTAGCAAGGTCTGAATATCCGGCAGCGTAGAACTACGTGGCAGCGTCCACGAAGGACGTAACGCCAAATAGAAGAAGATTATGAAACAAGCCTTAAATCGCAGACATTCAAGTTTTATACAGTTTTTGTTTTATATTTTTTTGATTACCACCATTATGTATAGAAACATGCTACGATAACTATAGGAACCATAGCAACATTATGAGGTACATACGGTATGAGAAATATGGAATTTTCATACATTTATGGTACAAGTGGTTGTGTTTGGGAAGCTAAAACGTATTTCAATTAAGTGACAAAATTTCAAATATATTTATCATATTGACACGCATTAACACACATCGGTACCCACTACAAATTAGACCACTATCGGTACATTTGCCCTACGTTGTTTAGTTCCAGCAAACTTGATAAAACAAATCGCGATAAATCGTTTCTGATAGATAAAATGTGTTTTAGAACGTACAATGTTGCACAGTTTGATACAAATGTTTGCGCTGGAGATTACTACTGTCCCAATGACAATCTCAAAACACGCTAATCCCAAAAAAACATATACAGCCCCGAATGATTCACACCATTTAGAAGCATGTGACTAAAGACGAATAAGAAATAGAAAATGCGACCTTCCTCTCGGGCCGCATACGTGGAGGGAAAATTCTGTTCTGCCAGCAATCGACATCTGTAGCCTTTGTAATGCATTTACTTTGCGGTGACGCAAACGTCTAGGCAAATAAAAAGTGCTTATCAGACGTGTCGGAAACTATTATCGACTGGACTGGACGACGGCTGGTGACGTTTGTATTTGCTACTACGACGGCTTACGCCGATTAAGCCGCATGACGTGGCGCGTCAAACAAATGGCGCATGACGCGCGGCCAGCTGTTGACGCCGGCCGTGTATTTGTTCGATTGGTTTTTCGAGGGAAACGATGCTGAACAGGCTGTTAGATACTGTTCTTGGTATAAGAGATTAGAAATTAACTTTCTGTTTTTTTAAATTTGTTTGAGTATTTATTAATATTTGAATTCAATTTCAAACAACTTGAATAGATAGTTTGCGAGTCGTCTTTTTCCCCCCATGCCCAATGGTTTTCGATACGTCACGAGCGATAATACCAAGCCAGACACATTTCGATGGAATCCAATCACATTTCGCCCGAACCAGACGCTCCGATGTTCAGCCCAACCACTGCCAGATCGTCCTTTTCCCGTTCCAGCGCGCGTTTGAATGATGTTAATTCCCTACAAACTCCCCCACACCCCCTCTACTACCCCTCAAATGCCCCAACAAAACGTGTCTCTATAATCTCAATGCCAGGCACAAACACACGCACACACATAGCTTTTGGACAAGCAAAAAACGACAGACATTTGGAGCTAAAAATGTTCGTTTTCGTGGTTTTCTTCATTTAATTTAGGTCGCCATGGAAATCCCCCCGTCGTTCGTCGGGGGGAAAGAAAGGGAGAGCGGCGCAAGAGTTTGTGCCATTGCCAAAAGTTCACTGTCATCCCATCCCCCCACACCCCCATACTCCCCCCGCTTCAACTGCTGGAGAGGATTCAATTTATTTTCGAATTATCCGACAACCGTCAAGGACAAACGTCACTCCGGCCTGCACACTAACAATGGTTCCTTTCTTTTTTTCCCCCGCCGCTCTATCGATCCATCCGCAACGAACGACAGCGAAACAGACTGCAGCAGCACCAGACACGGATGAAGCCAAAAAAACAAAGCTCACTAAATGCAGTCGAGAAATCGTTGAGATTGTCCAATAAAACGGCCCAGCAGCAGCAGCAGCAGCAGCCAGTAGGATGTATCAATCTTTACCGCGAGCTGGGCTGGCGGCTGTTTGGCATTTGCACATCCGGACACCCGAGCGTGTGGGTGGTGGTTGAACAAGCCGTCGCATTCAAATTCTAATGTTTATCGCCATTGCATTCTTCGAGCCCCGGGAAGACGGCAGGATTAAATTAATTGCTCGTCGTTAAAGTCGAACCGATACAAATTGAAGCCACCAGTAAAAGCAGTTATCTCTCAGCATTCGGATTTTGACCACCAGAAGGTGGAGGTGGTGTAGGCGGATTCAACCGAAACCCCAACGCTGCACGCTGCAGAAGGTGCTATAAAAATGCATTTTAAGCTGTCATTTCTTTCGCCTTTCCTCTTCGTTCGAAACTGTTCTTTGCTTCGCATGAGCAGAGCGCGCCTGGATGTTCTGTGCGCGAGCGTCGAGAGATTGCAGATACATGAATTCCGCGTCCCCATGTACAGCACCACCACAACTAACGCTTCCGGCAGAGCTTTTGCTGACATTTTTCCAGCCGTCTGACAATTGATTTCCTCGACCGCCACCAAAAGCATGGGTTTGCATGCATCGGGCCTATGCGCATGCGCCGCCGTCCCCACACAGTCAGACACGGCCTGTATCAGACGGCAGACGCTGCCCCAGACATGCCGTTTTCCTTCGAACTCCTAGGCAAAAAAAGGAAAGAAACAAAAAACCCTGACCTCCCGCAAAACATAGCCCGTGGCGCGTTGGCTGTGACGGGATATCCCGACGAGGGTTCCGTCCTTGTGGAATACAAAAACACACACACACATACGTTCTCTTATGTGAACTCGGTTCCCGCGTAGTGGCGGTGGTGATGGGCCCTCATCATATTTTCTCCTCTTTATTGCGTCCACGGCCCAGTCGACGGGATTGGAAAGCCTCTTTATGAACCCGGAGAGCATGAGCGAAAAATTCATTTGCGCCATCATTTTGCCTTCCTCACACACACACACACACATGCGGTGCATCATCTTTCAGCGGAAACGTTACCCCCGGACACGCTGGTAGTGACTGGCACACATAAGAGAGGCACACAGTGACGCGTAAGAAGAGGGAACGCCAATCTCAACCTATAAAAAAAGCTGAACCCGCGGGCTAGAAACAAACGTTTGCTTGTGTATGTGTGTATCTATGTGTGTGCATAATGCGGGATGAGGACGAGAGACGAGCGAAAAAATCGATATTTAGGTCGCGAAACTTTTCTTCATCATGTGAAATAGAACAGTACAGTGAAGGAGGACTAGCAGAGATTCGAGCAAAAGACGCGACATTGCGACCTCCGTGTGCTACCGAGCTTTCATGGATTTTTGGGATCTAAATGCAGGCCATTTCTTCGCACAATGTTTTGATATAGTAGAAAGGATTTGATTATAGATCAGTGCGGATTGTTTGATCAGAAAATTCAAGTCGTCAAAGTGATATTCATGTCATTGAAATGTCACTGGACCATCTGACATGCCGTCACAATGATTCTCAAGATCACTTTATTGGGGATATACTGGGGATGGGACAATAGCCTTAACGGTTGAAAAATAATCGAGACAAACGTACATTTAGTGACTATCAAAATGCTTTACGAACAAATAATGCTATGTAAGACAAATTGATAACTGATTCCTAATGGAACAGATCTTTGACTGTCGCCGTACTCGTAGAAACAATAAACTGGTTTCGGTTTCGTTTTTTGTTTTTAAATGCTTATCTCATTACCGTGTAGAAACAATGTTAGTGTTACATACAGGAAACTTAACCTCCAGGAGTTCGTCCGTATTGATTAGTCCATCAATCCATATTACCATAAAGAAGGTTGGAAGAGGACGAGATAATGTGAAAGGTCGTGCTAAGAGATGCTCAATAATTTTTATACATATAGGTTATTCCAATCTTTCAAAATCAGCCAAATCTTGTGCTTTAGCTAACTAGAAGGCGTTTGAAGAGTACTTTGGGTGGACAAGTTTGAAACTTTTGCATTTCATGCTGGATTTCACAGCGTGAAATATCTTCCAACGTGTTTTGTAAAGAGGATGAGCTCTGCAGGTGTCTGATTGTTGAACTCTACTTTCAGCAAAATCCCAATATGTCACTCCAACGAAGCATAAAACCATTGAGCTTGATTGAGAATTATCTGTAGGCATTTCAAGGATTTTAATGGATGAGATATTAGAGCTCATATTTGAAGAAAAACTTAAGGATATCCATATCAATATTCAATTCAGGTCTGGAATTCGTTTGATACATCAAACATTAATTGAGACAAAATCAAAGAAAAAATCTCCTGAATTTAAAATCCCAATTAACGCAAAAAAAGATTCGACCTTCACCCATAACACAGCAGGAGATAATTTATTCCATCATCAATATTTGACAATTATCTTACGCCTACTCCTCCGAACAGATCGATCCATCATCGCACTCATTAATTTCTCGCTAATGCAATTGACTCTCTCTCTTTCTCTCTTTCGCCCTCACTTGATCTCTGCATAAGCGCAATGTACAGCACAGGCACACTTCATCGCAACAAACGGAACTAGACAGTTTGGAGGGAGCTGTAGCAGAAGAGGGGCCCGCCAACGGACCGCGAGACTCATTCATTCGATTTTTATTACCTAACACTCAAATCACCCACCCACCAAACAACACACACACTCGCCCCTTTCCACCAAAAACTCATTGCTCGATGATCTGGCGGTGCTGGTCGGTCACATTTTGAAGGGCAGACAGACAGCCTGCTAACCAGCCAGCCAGACAGCGAGACAGACACGGGGCAAACCGAGGACATTTTCGACACTTCCGTCTAACGGGGCCACCGCCACAGCGAACACAGCAGCCGGCCAGTCGTCTGGTGGAAAGGGTGGGTTGGTGAGAAACAAAGTGGGGGTATGGGGGGGCAGTATTTAAGCTGTTCCGTCTGGTCGACGGCGTGTTTCGTGTGTGACGGCGTTCGGCGAAGCTAAGCGAATCAACCATTGCCAAATAGCACACACACGCGCCGCACCACTCCATCACACACAATTATCTAAAGTGCACACAGATATAGGCACGCACACACACACACGGGCAACATTTATTTTGACTTTTTAGGGTTCCCAAAGCAATATATGTATTGTGCCGCAAAAAGTAAGGGAAGGCTCCACCGACACAAAACGGGCCCAAAAAAAATCAACAACTCTTTTGCATTTACTTTTGCCATTGAGCAGCAAACTGATGAGCAACTGATGGGATGAAACAAGTGGGAAAAGAAACACCCCATGGCAGGGAAAAAACACAGACACAAAAAAGAGAAATGCCCGTACGAATGTGAGAGTATTTCTATTTTGTGAGAGTTCGTTTTTTTGCGTATTCTTTTGCTATTATTATTGGTTCATGGCCAGCGTTAGAGTCACACGGATGATGCTGCTTTCGCATGACGAACCTACTGCTACAGTAGCCCCCCTCCCTCCCCACAACCATGCATCATCCACGGCAGCCACGGGCCTCAGGGGCCGACCGCACACGCGAGCACACTTAAAATTTGCCAAAAAAGGGAAGGAAATGAAATCTAATAAAAAATAAAACACATTCCGACAGCGAAATCTCGGTCTACGGCTGGAGCGAACCGCCGGTCCGTCGGCGAGTACACGGTTCGTGACCACACTACTGTCCCTTTTCCTGGCGCGCCGCTTTTGCATTGCGTCCGGATGTCCAGTGGAAAAAATGGTATGCACACACACACAGACATTGACAGGTCAACGGAAGGAGAACCGGAATGGTGCCGGCGGAATAAATCTGTCGAACTGTCGCTAGTCGACCGGAAAGATGGCTGCCAGACCTCGGGGCGATGAAGGGAGGAGACAAGATGGGCGTGCAGGGGGGGGAAAGAAATTGTCGTTTGTTATTTTGCGGACAGCGACAGACACATGTACCGGGAGCTCTTTTTTTTAAGGGGAAGAAAGAATTTGTGTCCTGCACAAGAAGCAAATGGCAGTGAAAAAGGTTTAAAAAAGTCAGCAGACAACGAACCTGATTTTATTTTATTTTATTTTTTTTTACCAGTTGTATCGATTTTATGCTTTCAACTATCCTAATATATAAATTCAAAACATATTGATTAATTTTGATTTCTAAGCCGCTATTGCTAACATTAAAGTGAAAAAAATTGATATCTAAAATTAGACAATAAAATGCACAATCAACTGCTTTCCAGCAAAATGCATAATTGAGTTGCATTATGCAACTAGAAAAGCTTCCCAGAATTGCTACTGCATCTGTTTGTTGGCCGCAAACGGCCCCCTAAAAACCAAAACCAACAACCAAGCTGCAGCACAACGTCACCGGCTCCATTGCGTAAGTGAATAATGAACGAGGGAAGGCAGGCGAGCAACTTTCGCATCCCAAAAGCTGCAGCCGAAAAACTGCATTTATCCAATTAAACTCGTTACCACCGGGGGATCGAAACCCCCCACTCCACCCGATGGCCGTCGGTCGGATTTCGGAGTATTTCATTTTTGCTTCTGGCATTTCAAACTCTGTCGGCAATTGTTAGTCCAATCCGTTGCGGTTTGCGCACGCTCTTGTGCTCCGGTGCTCGTGTGGGGTTCATGGCCAAAAGTGGCCGCGACGGTGGCATTTCTTCATCTCCGGCCCGAAATGCATCTCTCCGGGTAGTAGTAGTAGTAGTAGTAGTAGTTGCATGCAGTGTCATCTCGCATTGCATTCTTCTGGCACCTTCTGGAAGTGAATTACAGTGTCATTTATTTTCTTTTTTGTCGCATTAATCCATTCTTCGTGCAGGAAAGACGATCCACCAAAAAGGGGAAAACATTTGGCTGATTGACGAAAAGCTAACCGACATTGAAGGAGATGGGGGAAGCGGTGGGTTGAATAAAATCACACGAACCGCTAATTTTGCGAATCTCCGCCGTCGCATTGCACTTATATACGAAGGGAGAAGGCGACGGTAAGATTGGACAACAACAAACAAACAAAACCGAACCAAAAAAAAGACATACACTCCCAACAGGGGAGGCTGATTATCCAATAAAACGGTCACTGACTGATTTCTCTTGTCATTTTCTCCCCCTTTTTTCGGGGGGAAGGTTTGAACTTTTTCTTGGACTTAATTCGACGGGGTCTTTCCGCCGACTGCAATCATGTTTGCCCGCGTTTTCACATCCTGCTGCTTTTGCTGGACGCTCTGTCGTGTGTGTGTGTGTTTGAGACGACAACATTGTTGCAGCAAGGGTTTCCGACCGTTGTCAATGCGCGCTGAAACATATGCGCATTTCGGTGTTGGCGATTGCGTGTCGACAGCGCCAAAATGGGGTCCACACGGTGTTTCATGGCTGCGCGCACAGCTTCTGAGCGGTAAGCTCGGTTGGGTAAGCCCTTCCGGCAACTTGGATACCGCGGCTGTGGCCGACCAAAACAAAAAAAAAACACGATAAAAAGGTAAATTTTTGGTTGTTTCAGTTTGTGGTAAAGTTTTGTTTCAAGTTGAGGGGCTTTTTGCATTGCCCTGTGCACGAACTCAGCGGGAGGTAGAAAGGGTAGTATGTTTCCTGCTGTCAGCGCATGTTTTATCTACAGAGGCAAGGCTTACATTGTACTCTCAAAGTAGGTTAGGTAGAGTTAGTTTGTTTTTTTTTCGTCTGTGCTTTCGACACCGAATGTGGAGAAAGATTGTACAAAAAAGAGTTATGGGTGATTTAGATGGGGTCAACAAAAGCGCAGCGCAGTAAGCTTCGGCAGTGTGTTTTTGAGCAAACTTTTCCAAGATTTCTACTCTTTTGCTTCTTTGTTCTTTTGGGTCGTAGTATAATAACAATGCCAAATTAGTCCCTCTTTTTTGTTCCTAGCAATGTTTTAGAGCCGATTTTGTTGAACATACGGAGGAAATAAGAAAGGCTTTCAAATATTTCTTTCGCTATGAAACAGTTCAACATCATAATTGAACCCACGACCTTTGACGTGCAGGAATAAGCGCTTCACACGACACCACCAAGGCATGTATTGGATGAGCAAGAAAATAAGCAATAAAAATTTGAAGTTGTCGTGTGGAGAAGCTTACATATTCCACTGGTTTCTAGCTTAGTTTATTAGAAAAAAGGGCTAATTTATTAATTCGTTTTAAACATTATTTCTGTATTAAGAATAATCCTTGCATTTTCAACCGATTTTTTTTCTTCTTATTTTTCATTTGTTGTTCTCGTTTCCCTAGACCAACTACAAAACTCCTCTGTTTCGATGTTTCGAGCAAATTCACTCGCTCCCAACACCATCATGCCCTTTTCCAAACGATTGCCAAAACGAGCTTCTTCTTCCACACCACATCTCTTTGTACACCTTTTTATGCCAAATTCGCAATCAACGCAAACCACCGCCAAAATCAGCAACAGAAAAAAGAGAACTACAATAAGCTTCTTTTCTTTTATCCGCCGTCCCCAAAAAGAAACCACGCGCAACACACACTATTTCTCTCACGGTACGGCAGCAACTCTCGCTGGCGAACATGTCAACGAACGCGCTACTCCACGGTGTGCTAGTAGTGACGCAGTCCAGCTCCACTGGGGGTGTAGTGGGAAGGGATAGAGACCATGCACTTCCCTCCCTATCAACCCAGCGTCAGTCCTTTGATGAGGCAGCGCGCACCACCGGCTAGAAATAGGCAGAGAAGGCCACGACTCGGTCACGGTTCTTGACTTCTAGTTGGTGTGTGCTTTTACTCGCCACTACGCGGGCGCTCCTCCGCCAGCTTTGCCTATTCCCATTCAATTCGCTATTTGCCATTCCGCGAGTAGTGTGTGTGTGTGTGTGTGTGCGAGCGTTTTTTTTGGCTTGCTTCACACTGATATACCCAATGCTCATTTGTAATGCTATGCTGCAAAAAAAAGGTGGCCCAGACCACCAGCTGCTTCTCCGGTCTCTTGTGCAACCGCCCCCCCTCCCCTCCTCTTACCCTTCACCAGACTCATCATGTTCCTGTTCAGCGGAGAGAATAATAGGAGACGGCGAGATGCGCGAAGAGATTCGCGAAGTGGATGTCGACCGGCCTCCGGCACATACACACACACACACTCAAACACACCGGCCCGAATAGTAAAACCTGCCACCACCTCCAGCCCACTTTGCTGCCCAATGCGAGGGAAATCAGCAGGCGGTAGTGGCGGCGGCGGCCAGCCTAACTAACCCTGGGTGGATGGGTGGCTGAGGCAGGCGAAGCTTTTTGCTGGTGCTGTTGTGCCTATGATGATGGATTCGTTCGCGAATTTTTTGCACATAAAATTTGAACCACCCAAACCAAAGGGTGGTGGCGATGGTGGTGATCTGGCAGAGAGCTGGAGGAACATCGAAGAAGTCATTCACCCCAATTCGAAGCCGCGGCTGGAGGCGAGTTCGGAAGGTGATGAAGCCACGATCGGAACGCGATCGCCGACGGACGACGTGCGGCAAACACTAGCGCTTTCCAGCTTCAAAAAAAGAGTGGTAACTAGGGGGAGGAAAGGGGGTTGTCTTTCTACGGGCGTCTGCTATTTGTAATGTAGACAAATTTGGCCAGCAGGTCGTGTCGGGCGTAGGAGTTGGCGACTCCGTGCCTCTCGCCATCGGCGCTGGGTACCGTACAGTCTTACGCGCTCGTTTTATTTTCAGAATATTTTTAAACTGATCTCTTCCACACACTTATCAGTATACGAGACTCCCGGTCTCGGCTTATTATCGTGCGATGTTTGGAATAATTTGAAATTCATTCACCGCTTCCTATTCCACACGAAGAGAGACACAAAGTGACAGAGATACGATTTTGTACGTTCTTTATCGTTGACCCTTGTTTGTGGTGCGACATTTAGTACACATTTGCCTTTTCTCTAGCTTCGGTGCGTATTTCAAATAGTATTAAAGCGTAAAATCTTACTTTTACATGTTTTCCTTCACGTTTTTAAAGTTTTCGTCCATCAAGAATACTTTTTTCTTGAGCTAAAGACCTCGTTTGCTCATTATCGTATGATTTAAGATCCGTTTTAAACCGCATCGCGCGCTTGTATTGCTCATAAAAACCATTCATTTGGCGCAGCTTTTTTCTGTGCAGATATTCGCGACATAAACCCCTTGTCGAAGCCGTTAATCATGCATCCCATTCACGAGCCTCCAATAAAAAAAAGGTCTATAAACGGTCGGCCCGAAAACTGGTTTGCCACCGCGGGGACGGACGTGCATTCCTAATTAGCTGCATTCAAGTGTCCTCCCGCCCCATCCCGGTGTGATGAGTTCTAACTAGCTGTAGTTTGTGGAGCATTGGAGCTCGTTTTGATCGGCCATATAAATTGGCCGTAAATTTGCTAAACAGCAGGTGACAATTTTAGAGCCTCATTTTTGTGCTTCATCCCTCCAGGATGAGGAAATATAAATAAATAAAAAAAAAGCCACGAACACTCGTTATCAAATGCAGCTTTTTTGCAGTTGGAAAAAGCTTCTTTAGGATCTAAACTTAAAAGAGGCAACGAAGAGTGAAGTAGGAAAATGCATGGGTAAGGTGTTTTACATTCACTTGTTTCGTCGTGTTGGCTTATTGCTATCTTCCTCGTCTTTCTCATCTACTGTAATGCAAAATTTCCTACCCAAGGGGTTGATGCGTTGCTGTTCTTTTTTTCTCGCTCCACACCTCGTGTACTTTCAAAGCCCACCGCTTTTCGATGCACGACAGCAGCGCGTGGAAGGTGTGGATGATAAATGAAGCTATGGGGCTAGTTTTACTAAGCTCCAATTTTTTTCACATCGTCTGTTTTTTTCTCTCTAAACGGTGCCTAGGTGAGCTCTTGAAGAGGGGAAAAAAACTACACCTCATAAATACTTGCAAAGCTGTGTCTTGGCAGTGAACGGGCCCGGCATCAGAAATTAAGATTGTGGAACCCCTCCCCCATGAAAAGAGATGAAGATGGCGTTGCTTGAGGTGTTCAGTAGGTGAAAAATGAAGCTTTCCAGAGTTACAGACCGTTTGTTTTACATCATATAGAAAGGCCAAGGTAACACAAATTGATAAGATACATCAGGAATCCGTTCATGTTAAACTCAAGTCTATGAATTACCTAATGAATCAATACGTAAGATGTTGTTTTTTACCACACAATTCTTTGTCCGATTCCATCAAATTGTTAACGCCAAAGATCCTAGAAATGCAATTTGTTTTAGTGATTCTTCTCGAAACTGCGGCAAAAACTCTCCTCTTCACACAAAAGATACGACAAACCAACAAGCTGCCATTCGTTCCTCGTTGCTTTTGGACCGTTTCGTGCAGTGCGTGAACAAACAACAAACCGAAACGAGTCCTTTCCTTCTCAGCACAACATCAAAAAAAAAAAAAGAAGCTAAACAACAAAACCCATTCACGTACAAAGTTCCTTCAACTTTGATCGGAACATTCTCCGTGTGCCGGGCCATTGTGTGCGCCTGCTTTTCCTCCTTCGTTGCTCCTCACCACGGTTCCATCTCTCTCTCTCTCTCACACACGTCATCAAAAGGACTTTGACTTTTTTCGTTCGCTTCCGTTTTTGCTATGTTGATTTTGTTTTTCCTCCTGCAAGCAGAGGGCAGAGAGTGTGTGAGCGGCGCAGCAAGCAGGAAATGTAATGCCATGCATACGCCCCATCCTCTTCCCTTCACCCGTCTCCCCCATTCTGCCCGTTCGAAGGATCGAACGAAGGACGGCAAGGCCCCCTTTGGTAAATGGCGCGAATATAGGCTCAAAGCCCAAGGAGTTGGCACACAAACACACACACGCACAAACAGGCTAAGAACATAATCAAACGATAAGATGGAGCGAGAGAGAGAGAGAAAAAAACACGAAGAAGGAATAGATGCCATCATACTACCACAACAACCGACACCAACATGTGAAGTAGTGTGTGGAGCAACACGGAGGGCACTTTTTATGTCCCCATTGTTTGTTCTTTTTTTTTTTCTTTAATCCACGTCACGCGTGTGGCGTCCATCCCACGGCGCGAGTTCAACCAACTGGAAAACATAGGCCTAGGGAAAATTATGTACAAGACGTTTGCACCAAAACACACTCACACATCCGCAGACAGTTTAGAAGAAACAAACAGTAAAACGTTGGGTTCTTTTTAGTGGCAAAACATGAGACAGCGTTTATGTTACTGCCGCGGTCTAGGAATGTGACTAGACACGTCTGTGTTGGTGTTTCACGGGGCGGCTGATGCGTCTCTGTATTCGTGCAAACCCTTGCCGGAGCGGGTGGAGATTTAGTGGGTGGCATTTATTAGCGAAACTGAAGCACACCGAGAGGTCGTTGACATCGCTTTTACATCGGCCCGATGTGCCGATGGCAACAAGGACAACGGCAGGACACCGTAAGAACCCGGAGTCGGGAGCCGGGGTTTTTGGGTAGAAGGCTTTCTCTCTCTCTCTCTCTTTCTTCCTATTTTTACGCTTACCCTTACCGGCGCAAATGAAGTTAGTCGGGGGACTGTTTGGAAAGTCTCGGCCTTGCTCGCTGCTCGGTGGGAGAGTTATGCGGGGAGACCAGACGCTAGGAGGGACCCCTTATTTTATCAGGCCCGAACCTTTCACTGGCTGACACACACACACACACGTATGCCATCATGGCCAGATAGGCTGGCGAATGTCTTCGGATCGCAATTTCAATAAAATGCTCCTCCGATGCGAATTTATAACGACTTTGCCATGCTCTTTGCCAGAAGCGGCATGTCTGCCATCCCCCCGAAAAAACAGCGCCGAAACCGCCGGGCAAGGGAAGAATAAGGTCGTAAAATTTTACGACATTTCGGAATCGCAAGCGGGCCTTGCTCTTGAACGCCGCTGGAGGAATCCAAATGATCACGGACGACCTTCTTCGGCGAAGGCATTCGATTGAGTGTGTGTGTGTGGATGTTGTCTTGTGCTGCTTCCTCTAACTCATTCTCCGACAGCTACATAACCACCCCAAAGGTCGTCTGCTGTTTGCTGAACTGGATGGCCTGGAAAGTGGGGGAGACGCTCTATCGCTCTGTACCGGGAAAAATCATAAAAATTAAAGCATGGAGCGAAACGGCCGCCTCGGACAGAACTGTGCAAATGTATTTATGACCTAGCTGCACAGTTTACCCACTGTACCGCAGCCTCTGCACGTCCAGTTGTAATGATGTTACTCAACAAGTGTCAAATAGACCCTTAAAATGGGGTAAAAATATGTAACTACACGCTTACTTTAATAGCATACACTGTGCGATACTGCTATTAAAATAGTTTCTTACATAAAACGAACTTCATAAGGCTGTAGCCTACCACTGGCAGGGCCCAATTGTCCGGCGTAATTACGCGAAACGCAAAAAAAAACGCAATATCATATCTTACAACCGGCACCAGACTTTGCAGCCTTCACAGCAACGCTTCCTCGTCGTGTGCTCGCGCCTGTTATCGGATGCAATTCTGTGAAGAAAAAAAAAACCCCGCACCACTAGGTCCCCGGGGCAAATGCAACTGGTCAAGGACACCCGCATAATAGCAACCACAGAAAAGCTCCCCGGTAAGTACGCTTCAAGAAACGGTGCAAAATTATAATCATGCATTATTAACGCAGGATAGCTGCAACTGTGTTCGAGGGCATATGGGCGCCAAAGTTGGCGTTGGTAGGTTTTTTTTATTACGGTCGTTTCGGTTTTTTTTTTTTGTAAGCCTCACACTGCCGCATAGTTCCAAATTGTACGGCTCTCCGGTGGAATGAGTGGATTTTCAGTGGCTCGAAATTCATTCACTCGGCCTTGGGCGTTGGTGTGGTGGCGTGCTTCGAAGCGCAGTTAACATTTTTCAACGAACCTTATTGGTTTACTAAGGAATTTGCGCGACCCATTTACTGTGAAAATCGATATTTTCCAATGCAATGTTGTGATTGTGAATTCATGGAATTGAACTGGAAAACGGAATTAATCGTACAAGCCTACACTTTCGTTCCAATTGGGAGAGCTTAGGGAGTGGGTTTGCAACCCAATTATATTTGAAAATGTTAGTAAACACATTTGTTTAATTTCAATTGTTTTTCAAAACAACTTAAAACAACAAATAATAAAAGAGCACGTACGTGGGTAGAGGAAAAAAGTAATACAATTAGTTTTAGCAAACCCTTTTTTCTTATTAAATCGCCCCAAAAGCTTATCGCCATCACTCGCTTATTTCATTTCTTCCTCGATTATTTGGAGCACACGTAGGAAAAAGAACGCTGACTGGGAGGTTTTAAATGAGCAAAGCACCCGTTTATAATAATCTAAAAGTGGTCTAGAAGCTTCCAATTATCTGTCTTTATTTTTTGTTTCATGCCCATGTAATAGTTTTGTTTCTAGGAGAGATGTTCTAGATGACAGTTGTTACTAAAATTGGCTTGATAACCAAGAGCAGAGGAGTTAGTTATGGCATACAAAGGGCATTAAGGATGTTTTGATTCAAATTCCGAACAGCCTCAAAATTGCGTCAATAAACTTCAAATGCATACACACACTGCAGCTTTTTCGTTTATAACATCTTATCAAGTCTGAACACTAAATTCTGAGTGTCGTTGGTTTATTGTTATTATCAATATTTAAAATAATATTTCATTTCATTTACTTCAGCTGTCCGGAATTAAAACGAGATAACAAACAACCTGCTTCTAATTCCAGACAGCCTTAATTACGTTTTATAGTGACAATCAAAGCACAAATTAATAAAACACAGTTGTTTTCCCGTCGATAACTACCTCTACAATGTACTTCAATGCATCTGGACCAGATCTGTGGGAATTATCGACGAAACTACTTTGTAGTTTTTATTAAACAAAACAGATAATAATGTCTCCGGTAAAATATTGACCGTGACATTAGGGATCCAAATACACTCTAAATTGATTCTAGAATATCGAAATAAAATTCAAACGTGGCATAGTCATGGACTGGATAAGAAAATATTGAACAGAAACATGGTTAACGTACAGAATTTGGAACTGTCCGTAAATTCAGTCAAAACGATATCGTGATATTGTCCCAAAATATGTTTGGCTAAGCATTTGGTTATTTTAAACTAATTTAACATTTAGACGAATGGTTTCAGTTTATAAAAAGTGTCGATTTGTTCCTTTTTTCAAAATTTCATTTAAAACGTTAAAACATAACATATCTCCATACCTACAAAAATCGGGATTCGTGTAACTCACGAGCCTACTGTATAATGGTATCTTCATTCCCAATGATAAATGCTGGGTGTTCCCAAGATTAATTATTTAAGACTGCGAATCTCTGATATCTGCATATACCGTTCTCAGCCAAAATATTTTAAATTTGTGTATAATTCTGATTGAATGTCGTGATCTTAGCCATTCAGTTAATTATTTTATTAGATTCAATTCTGTACAAATTTATGCCAATATCTGTCAAATCTCCTTCCTTGAGAACTACCTGTACAGTAAAAGTGCTTGAAAAGTTCTTGAACGCGGTTCGACATCATTGAAAACGACTTAAAGGTGAACTGTAATAGTAATAGTAATAGGTATACTGGACGACGAAAAAGCTCACTCGTTTTTAAATGTTGTTTAAATGTAACTAGTATAACATTTAACAGTTCTTCTTCTATACAGCGTATTTACCTCTATAAGGCTTTTGAGACTTATTCAGTATCACGCAGTCGGATATAGTCAAGTCCAAACACCGGAGACGGTCCATATGAGGATTTGAGCCCATGACGGGCATGTTATCAAGTCGTACGAGTTTACGATTGTACTACGGGACTGATCCCAACATGCCGACGTCTTCATCGCTACTATTCGGATGCTTCGCTTTCCTCTACTTGGAGTTTGAGTTGTTTGCGCAATACTCTTCTTCAGAATCGATAGCACGTGTTACTTGAAAAGCGTCGTTGCGTCATACAGATAACAACACAGTGATTTCGGAGAAAACGTTGCTTCCAAGAAGCAGTGTTCAATTCAACGGATTCAAACAAAGGACACTAAAGCAATTATTGCGCAATTGCATCCCGAGAAGACCTGCAAACCCTTACCAGTGGAAGTCAATCTCTTCTCCATGAACAAACTTCTTCCCACAAAAGGTTCCCCCCGGGCCCGACAAATCATTTAACTTACATTGACAAATTGATCATCCCCACTTTCTAACAGATATTTAAAATGCCAACGTACGGTAATCGCCAACGGCCCCGTTTTTTGTTCCCTCCTTCATCTCAATGATTTAGCAAAAAAAAAAGGAGCACAATAATGGTGGTAGCAATTAGCACTTGCTGTAGACGGCAAAAAAACCTAGCCATTCCTCCTTCAACCCCCCTCCCGCTTATCACAACACCGCTCCATCGTAGGCTAGACCAAACTTCTCCCTCTCCCCCCCCCACTCTTCCCCTTCCCTCAGCCACACGCGCTACCCGCCCTGCCTTTCCGGGGTGCAACATTCTTCTACGCTATCGCCGATCATCATCACCCAGCCCTCCACAGCCCCCGCTTCCCCCTGCATTCAAAGTCCAACCGTGATCCATTGCGCAAACGGGTCCAGACACAGACGCACCCCTTATCAGCCAGACAGCACCACCGGGTGAGGGAGAGAAGAAGTTGGGATGAAGAAGCAGGCGGAATGGTTTGCGCGTCGTCGCGCCGATTGTGAGAACATTGTTGTTATGTCTGGGCCTGCGCTACCAACTGCGCGTCTCGAGTGTGTGTGTGTATGTGTTTTTTCCCCTTCTTGGTGCTTCTTGGTGCGGGGTGTGTTTCGAGTGAGAAGATGATGTGTTTGTGAGTATGTGGCGTGGAGGGGGTGGTTGGGGGGAGCGGGAAGTTTGAATGGAAAAAAACCGCAGCCCCGGAACCCGACGAAGAAAACACACAGCCAGGGCGCAGGCGGCGGGCAGCTCCCTCTCTTGGGTGGAGCGTTTATTGCCTTTATCGCCAACCGACCGAAAGGGGGAGAGGCTGTGCCACGACCCACAGCCCGGCCAGACGCTCCACATTTGCGTTGAAATGCTGGCGCTCTTTTGGTGCTCTGTTACGATCGTCGTGCCCAATAATGGGTAGGGTTGTCGGGGTTTTTTTTCCATCTTCTTTACTAAAGCCTATTCTAGAAAAGGAAATCGAACCAGCCAGCCAATGCGTAACTTCATCTGGCTATGCGGTGGAAGCTGTAGATACACAGACGCCGCAACATTAGCTGAATGAGAGCTGATTTTGACGACCTTAAATAATTGGTTTTTGTTGCTGTTGTGTTTGGGCATTGTTTTATTAATGACGCAAACACTGTACAGATGCGGCATACACACACACACACACACACACGACACGCTTGTGGCACATAAAAGTCACACACTGATATGTTTGTGATAAGAAAACGACGTACCACGTTCGATTTGACATCAAGCTCAGAAGCTAACATACGGGGTCGGGTCAACATGGTTCTTTTCCTCTCAGCGTCGCCCCAGAATCTGCAAATCATCTCCGCAACGAGCTGCCAAAGCCAAGCGGTGAATGGACTTTGAAAGTGAATCGTCTGAGAGTCAAAATAGCAGCAAAAAAAGGGAAGAAAAACACAACAACAACAATCGCCCCACGACGTCAAAACAAATTATCAACCAGACGGTGACCGACCGTGCCAACAAAACAAAATTAACACACACTGCTGCTGCTGCTGCTGCTGGTGGTGGCTCCTTCCGTCCCGCCGCCCGCCGCAGAGTGCGGGAAAATGGGAGAGAAAATTCAAAACCCATACGTTGCTCCTGTTATCGCACCGGGGGAACGCAGGGATTTGCCGGATTAGGAGCAGCAGCGGCACCATTTATTGACCCGGGGATTTCTTTTCAAGCTTCTTTTTAATCTGCGCTTCCCTTTGGCTTTACTTTATCAATTAAGCGTCACCACTAGAAGGTACTTTCTTTTTTGTTTTGATTTTTTTTTAATTTTTAATAATGAAATGGAGCGATTATTGGAATTGTGTTTTGGGCATAAGGTGCTTGCGTTTTTCACAGGCAAGTTGTTGAAAAAGAAAAAGTCGAAAAATGTTTCAAACAATCTCGACACAAGCATAGTTTGGAAGTTTAATGCCCTAAAGAAGCTACAAGTGAATGTTGAAATAGTACTCGTTAGGTGTTCTTAGGAAAATATTGAGAGTATCAATAAAATTGAATCGTTTTTATGTCGGTTGTGGTCACTTTTTTACTACATACTAGTTTCAACAGCCAACACTATTATTTTCAATTGTCATAAATAGGCCTTCCTTTCCCCTGTCTGTCTTTTCGATGCAGTGATAAACAACATTGAATTTGTAAGCTAGAAACGTGGCAACTTTTAAAACAGAAAAGGTGTTTTTCAAAGGAGTTCCGGCTTTATTATCGATGGAATGATATAAAACCGTCTGCACAAAAATAATGACATTTTAGGTTAAATTAATGATAACCACGTTCCAGTTGAAGCCACTTGTCGCATGAAGTGGTTTAACGGGTAGAAAAGTGGTAATCTTGTTTAAAAAGACGAAGACCGTTCAAGGGTTCTTGGAAAGCTTCAAGAGGGAAACCCGATCCGCTTTCTCAATCAACTCTCAATGAAGAACATTCACAACTGAAATCCAGAAGAGACTCAGGTGCATCTCAACAAGTCATTTCACATCGATTAAAATGGAAATGGGAATAATATAAAAAGGTGGAAAACTGTGTCCCACGTGAACTGAACTGCCCAAATCTTTTCGAATATCACTTCGATATCGGCTAAAGAGCCTCGATATTGGGTCCAACATTTAACAGCAGCAAAAACATTGTGTTACATGGGCTGCTAACCAATTTTGGACCAAACAATTCCAATTTCTAACGAGTAAAAGTTCGAATGAAAACAACCCTTGCATATAAGTCATATAACTGCTTCCCAACATAAAGAACGCTTCCTTCTGGGGTTTGCGGAAAAAACCACCTGTTATACAAAACGTACGGCTCCGTTTGGCCCCCTTGTTGCTGGCGTTTCCCTTAAATTTTCCACAAATTTTTCATACCTCGTTGCCAACGGATGCGCCACCGCTGTTCGTTCCTGCGTTAGAGAAGCCACACGCGGCAAACACGAAACGCACGCACAATCACACACACACTGTTTTTCCACCGATTGCTTTGATTGATTGGGCCGGCAGCCTCACGACGCAAACACTCATATACTCAACACACGAGCGGCAAAATTAACTGGAAAATTCTTTCGCCTTTCCAAAACTGCCCGCACTCGTTTCCTTTAGGCACGCATTTTTAAAGCCACAAAACGCACACGTACACTCACACACACACGTTACACACGGATATCGGTGCAACTTTTATCACACTAGGAAAATTCCCTTCCTTTTGCGGCTGCCTTTTCTTTGCTACTAATGCACTAACCGATCGCTTCAAGCGCACACGAAATTACACACACACATTACTCATACACTGGCAAATTTATATACACAATCACACACACACACACATACACGTAAGAACACCGGTAATGATTGGAGGAGGCCCTTTATGCCACTTTTCTTTTCTTCTTTTACCTACACACAGCCAGCCGTGAAATTATCGATAAGACTTATCAAAAGCCACGATTAGGCAATGGAGAACTTGGTTTCGCTATTTGCACTCCCACATATACACATCCACAATCACACACGCACACACTCCGGCGCCACAGTTTTACACCGTTTTTTTTATTCTTTAGATTGCAAAGATTGCACAGAAGTTTATGCAAGCAGAAAGGTGGGAAGAAGGCGGGCAACGACTACCGGCAACACAGACGACACAGCCTTTCTGCTTCGTTTACTTCTTCTGCTGCAGCACCACCACCATCGCTCAACCCCGTGCTGCTGCTGCTGCTGGCCGGCTTCCGGGGGGGTGCAATGCATATCGTACCGATTGCATTCGCATTAAATCACAGCACATTCGCGCATTCGCCGCGCCGCTGTTCACAACCGTCGCATCGCGCGCACACACACACACACGCACAAATGCAGCCGAGCCCTTGCAGGGTTTCTTTTCCTCGGACCGAACCTCCTCTCCTGCTGGTGCTGTTTTGCAGACGCCAGACCGGCTTCAACACGAGAGGAAGCAATTGCACAAACGCCCCCTTCGCTCCTGCTGGATGCAGTTTCCGTTTGCAGCCCGCGTTCGGGGTTTGGCTGCTCAGGTCGGAGGTCACGCGTACGTTCAAAAACTGACCAGCAGTTTTAGCACTTCAACAATCGAACACGCACAAGTGTGTCTCGCTTGTGATGTCGTTTAGCAAATGCCCTTTCTCGCTCGCGTGCTCTCTCTCTCCTTCGCTTGCTGCACGCTCTTTCTTGTCGATCGAAGCGGGCGGTGACGATGGCAAACCGCGTTCCAACTGAAGGCTGTTTCTTCCTCCCGGGTCAGGCAGAAGAAGACAGTTTTATCCGAGATGCACCGTGACGCAGTGGTTGACTCCCGGCGCGACTTTTGCAGGCCGTGTCGCGGTGTCTGCGTGTTCGTTGGAAGGCACACACGACGCAGACGGTGGCAAATTGGACGCCCCTTCACGGCAGCTAATACACCGACCGCTACGCTGGAGCAATATGTCTCGTGAGGAGTGTTTGTGTGTGTCTGGGGCTTGTTTTATCTTTCGTGCTGGTATGTGAACAGTTTTTTTTTTTTTGTTACTCTCCTGTTACTTCTTCTTCTAATTCTGCCCCGTCAGTCACACACACTCACACACGCGGGAGGCAAAGTTTTGTGTGACAAGCACATTAGACGCGAAGCACAAAACGCGTCGCACCGCGAGACGACTAACAAACGGCAGCAGTAACAACAACAAAAACGCGCACACACACACACACACACACTCTATTTAGCAGACGGACGGGGGGTGTCTCACGATCACTTGTGTGCACACACTCGCACACGCACGCACGCACTGAGCAAACATAGGGGCGAGCGGCGAGGCAAATAATGATGACGCGCGCACTGTTGTGTGTGCCCTCCTAACCTAGCACTGCTGCAGCGGGGCGACGACGGCGGTGGCAGCGTCATACACACACACGCGCATTGTGCACACTTCTCGCTAGTGCGCTTTGTTGTATTCGTGTGCCGGACGCAGTGACAGTTTGGACGCAATGGACTGCCGGCACACGCAACTGTCACACGATCGATTCACAGCGTCTGTGCACTTGCCTTCCCTTTTCTATACAGTTTCCGACCGACAAAACACGCACGACGCACGCACTTCACTACTTACGGCTTGTGTCGCACACACACACACACGCGGGCGTCGCTTTAGACGCTGCTGCTGCTGCTGCTGCCTCAGTGTTGAATGCCGGGCGAGTGTCCCACACGATACGACACAACACACACTCGACGCTGGCGATGCCTTCCGGGCTCTGATTGGGGGCTCTGTGTGCGGCTCTGTGTGCGGCTCTGGGCTGTGCTTGGGATCCGCATCGGTCCGGCCACGAAATGCTTATGCAGTTCGCGATGCGTTCGATTCACCGCTCGACACCGGAGCCGCGCTCCGTCGCAGCAGCCAGAGCGAGCGAGAGCGGACGAGAGTGAGAGGCGTGCTGCTGTGTGCGGTTGAATGGAGCGCGCGCTCTTACGCATGCAAAATGCTTGCTCGCGTTAAGGAAGCGAGACGGCGAATGGGAAGGAGAGAGAGAGCTTGACGCGGCTGCAGGTGTGTTAGAAAGAGCGGCACGATTCGCGAGAGTAGCGCAACACAATCGCGAGAGCGAATTGTGCAATTTGCATTTCGTGTTTTCTCGCTCGCTCTCTCTCTTTTTTACGCTCTCGTACGCTTCCCTTGACGTGGAGCCATGAGCAACGGAGTTGGGATAGCTTTTTCACCGGGGTGCACGGCAAAATGGGCGAGCGAGATGGAGACGCACGCAATTTCATTATTGTCGCACACACACACAAACAGACGTAGACGAATCAATTCTCTCCCTCAGAGCGAACATGCCAGAAACGCACATTCCACGCGTTTCGTTCATACTCAACCACCGCGATTTTGCTCATTCGTGTGTGTGTCTCTCTCTCTCTCTCTCTCTTTCTAGCGTGCTCGCTGCCATTCTCTTCTCAATTGTTTTCCGAGAATAACGCACCTCGCGCTTTGGCAGTTTAGCAGGCTGCAATAAAAAAAAAACATTCAAGAGCACAGTAAGAAGAACGGCCGTTTAACGCCGCCGCTGCTCTTTGCTCGCGAGCGCTAGGCGGAGGTGCGCAACAGCTCGCGGGCGATGGAAAGAGAAGGAAACACGGAGAGCGTGGAGAGAATGAATGGCGACAGAATAAACAAAAAAAAAACTGTTCAGAGTGTCCACAGGAAAGGGTAATGTGTTGTAGACGGGCAGGACTCCACGGTCTGGGGAACGAACATTTGTGTTCGTAAATCCTGGCCCAAACCGGGACCGGGACCGACCGGTGGAGGTTTGCTCGGGCCGGGTTTAGGATTTTTTTATTTTCTGGCTCGGGTTTTGCGCTGCAGTTTTGCAGTCCTGCGAAAAGGACTCGAGCGTCGTGACCGCAAACCGCAGCCGGGATATCCATTATCCATCGGTATGCTCGCGTCAACCGATATTGGGCACAGGATTTGGGGCAACCGAATCGATCGGCAGACACCAGCGTCTGGTCTGGTGATGAGCGTAATTAAAAACATCCTTTGACGGGAGCGGGACTGATCCTCCGGACTGACCACTTGCGGCTGCGGGAGTGAGAAGCATTTTTTTTAAAGTTGGTTGTGCGCTCATAAAAAAAAATGACACCAAACCTTGCTTGCACCGGACCCAGATGGAATTCCTGGCCCTGCTGGGTTATTTGTCCAAAATTGTCTGCCCCATCCCTGTGCCTCCGTACCGTCTCCCGTTTTTGTTAATAAAAAAATAATAATAAAAAACACCAGCAAACCCAACCGCTCTGCGAGACCCAGTCTAGACAACACCGAAACCATCGACATCATTTTTCTCCGCTCCGTTTTGGTGAGTCCGTTAAATGCAGTATTGAGACCGGTACAACAACAAAATGCAACCGTCAAATCAACCCAGGCAAAGGAGCGAGTCGTCAAATTAATACAGACAGTTTGTTTTGTGATTTTCAAACACAAAACGCCACTGGGTGTCAGCAAAACGTCTCCAAAGGATTCAGAAGAGTTGGAGGTAAGAAAAAAAGCATTGATACGGTATACATGAAATTTGTACTAAATGTATTACTTTCATTCAAAACCCAAGAACTTCAAAAAGGCCAACTTAAAAATGAAGTTGAAATGAAAAAGAAAATTTAAACATCTCTTCTTTTGTAACTTCAAATGACTGTGCAGCTTGATTTATGTATTTTTTGTTTTCAATTAGTATACTTACATCAAACTAGTTTTCGTGTTATCATATTGCTTACCTGAAATATGAAAAATAAAAGAAAATACTTAATAAATGTAGTAAATATTTTATTGGAACATTAGTATAAAACAAGTTACTTGCATTTTCTTTGAACCATTCTCACTTCAGCCACCACTTTAAAACCAGAGAGATGCAAAAAAAAAAACAAATGCACTACATCAAAAACTCTCTCGTATTCTCTCTATTCAATTCTGTCTCTCTCCCCTCTATCTCCATCCTGTTACACATTCACACACCTTATGCTATGCTGCTCGTAAGTGCACTCTATGCAAGAAAGAGCCAGCAGCATCCCAGAAAGAAAAGAAAAAAAACAAACCGCAGACAGCTCTGCCATATTGGTGGTGGTGGTGGTGCTGGTATTGGTGCGCCACCTAATGCACCACCGACCAGGCTGCTCCATCGCACGCTCAGGCGACGAACCCTTTCGCCGGGAACGGAATTGTTATGCAAAAATCCGAAACGGCACTGCGAGTGAGTGAGCAGTACAGGAAGCGTCTGCCAAAACATATCCTTATACGCTACTCCCTGTGTGTGTGTGTGTGTGTGTGTGTGTGTGATTGCATGCAGACACTTCACTAGAGACGGTTTTGCGCGACACACACAGACACACGAACACACGCCGGTGTCTGCGTTTTCCAGCCTACTGAAACCGCAATAAGGGAAGCAACACAAAAAAATGCTGTGTCTGGAAGGTGAGAGAGAGAGAGGGAAAGCCAGAGAGCATTTCCCGTTCATTTCCTTCCCTTGTTCGCTGGGTGCGCTCTCCCTTTGGCACAAGCGCTTGCGGTGTGTATGGTGTGTAATGATCGAGCATGTGTATTATGCCATATGTGTGCGCGCGCGTGTGTTTGTGTGCGCGGACACAAATTTGCTTCACCATCGACCCCGTGCCACCCCTCTGGCTAGACACTCCTTAGCACCCCGCGGCGAACCCGAAACCGTATATCGGATTTCTGGAGCGTCTGCCCTGCGTTGCATGTATGCGTTGCGTGCCTGTGTGGCGCTGGTTCGACTCTCGAGAGCACCAGCTCACATCGAAGAGCACGAATGCGGGATGAGATGTATGTGTGTGTTTCTTTTCCTCTTCTTGTATGCCGGCGCGCACAAATAATGCTCCCTTTTGTCTGCCCCGTGCTTGCCGTGTCCCCGGCAAGCCCTGTCTGCCCTTGCAGTTCTCGCTCCGTGCCCCGTTCGATTAACGGGAGCGCCTGCTGCTCACACCAGCCCGTCCAGCAAGAGAGAAAGGGGGTGAAAGAGAGAGAGAGTGTGTGAGAGAGAAGGAGAATGTGTCTCGAGCGTCTGGGCGATGCTACAGAACCAACAACAACTGTTCTTGTGGTGTCTGGTCCCACCCGTTACCTTTGCTGTGGCAAATCTTGGGATGGAAAAGTGTTGCAATTCGATTTTAAATAGAAAAAATCAATTTACTCATTTTATCTTTATGCTTCCTTTATTGCAAAAAAATGATCTCTATTGCATGTTTAAAGTCATCGTAATCATTCTTTCCGGCAGTTTTTAACGCAAACACCCTCTTCCGCTGAACACGTGTCTGTGCGTTCGGTGTGCGCTTGCAGCACCGTTCACAGCGAGCGTCGAGATGACAGACACCCCAACCTGACACACACACACACACACATGGCGCTAGAGAGCTCTAGCCTGCTGCCGGCTGTCTGCGAGATGAATCAGGGCCTGTGCGACCGAGCGAGGGGTCCCGACCCGGCCGAGGCCGAGCGAATGAGACGGCGTCAAAATGTATGCGCATAAACGAGAGCGCCAATGCACAATGGCCAGACAGGAAATTTTCAAACAACAGACCCGGCTTCTTCACATTGCCTACGCCCATGCAAATTCGCAGACATAGCCACCACCCTGCCCCTGCCCCTGTCCCACCAGCACCAGCTGAACATGTACGTCAAACGGTGCGCGGTGCGGTGTGCTGTCATTGAAGCATCCGAGCAGGCAGTCCGATAGTCACACCTCCCTCTCCTCCCAACCCACTGTCTGGGGACGACCGTTTCCATGGGAGCATAAACTACTGGTGTTACCTTTTTCGATCATCAGCAGCAGCAGCAGCCACCCTAACCACAGTGCGAGAGTTCGATTTCTCTCTCTCTCTCTATCTCTTTCTGTGGTCGCTGTCGGCAGCCAAATTTCGATCTGCTTAGACATGTTTTTGTTGTTGTTGTTGTTTCTGCTTCTCTATCTCTCTCTCACTGCATCCCCTAACATCACCCCAATTTTAAGTTTGAAGTTATTTTTTGTTTTGCTTCAACGCCCCATGCCCCGTGCTGCTTCGTATGATCTCAGCCTCTCGTTTATGCAAATAGCCAGTGTGTTTGATCGCAATCTTGGAACAAAACAACAACCAGCAGCAGCAGCAGCAGCAGCACCATCATCAACAGCAGTATCAGTCAGGCCACAACACCACCACCGTCCATTGATAACTGAAGACTTTGATGAATGAAGCTAATTTCTTAGTCTAACATTCATTCCGTGTTCCGTGTGCCCCATCCAGTGCAGGAGCAATCACTTATCTGTCGGCTGTGTTGACTGTGTGTTTTTTTGTGCTCTCTCTCCCTCTCTCTCTGCCTTCAAAATTCTGATATAAAAAAACTACAAACCGCTTCGATTCGTCGGAAGCTGCTATCTATTATCTTCCCATTATCACATGATTGTCGGCGGCTCCCGGAGGAATCAAACCGTACAATTTCGTACCCATCGGGGGTTTGAGTGTGAGAAACAGGTTGAAGAAGAGGGAGAGAGAGAGAGAGGGAGGGGGTTGAAGGAGAGAGCAAAAAAGGGGGTGAAAAACAGCCCCGTGTCTTCTCTGTTCGGGGGTGGTTGGGATGTTTGTTTTGTTATTTTCCCGTGTCTGCTGCAACTTCCCCCCGTAACAGCGTGCATGTGCCGTACATCCTGTATGCGGCGGTGTCGACCCGATTACAAAGGGTGGGGCTACAGACGCTACAGAACACAAGCACACGAAATGCCCAAACATCCCGAAACACGGAAAGAATGCAGCTAATTCATGGGGCTGTAATTTCAAGGGATTTGGGGTGGAAGAAAAACGGGTAGGTTTTGTTTTGTCAAGGGGGGGGGGGGGGGGTGATGTCTGGAATGAAGGGTGATAAACTAGGTGGATTGCTATCTTGCTGTGTGTACCGGTTAGTTGATGAACCCGGATGTGATAAAATTACGGTTTAAAGTTAAAAAAAGACAAATGAATTGTTGAAAGAAGCTCTGGAGATTTAAATTCAATAATAACTCGACAACATATTCACGCGAAATTTAAATTCGACAGTGTGATGACGAAGCGCTGATGACATAGGGTCTAATAATACTTGTGTAATTCCCCGCAGAGCATAACTTATATTATAAAAAAGGTATTTTGGTCTGTTACTCTAACTGAATGTGAGAATGTGACGAAGGGACCAGGTTTATACGATGATCAAATCAACTTCTGTTCCAAACTCTATAACATATAGCACATTTTATCTACTGGAATAGAGGTCGGTTTCGTGCTACAGTTGTCAAGTGCTACAACCTAACAACAAGTTCATCATGGGTTCAAGTCGCATAGGTCTCATACTGAATAAATCCAATTACGTCAATGATAGCCCCCAAGGGCATATAGCAGCCTTAGGCAGTCAGGTCTAGACCAGCTGTTGTTGTTATTGTCTTCTTCTTCTTCTTCTTCTTCTTCTTCTTCTTCTTCTATTTGGCGTAACGTCCTACGCGGACATGCCCGGCCTATACAGGCTTTCGAGGTTTAATGCATTACCAAGTAGGCGGATAGTCAAACCCTTGCTACGGAGGGACGGTCCATTCTGGGCTTGAACCCATGACGGGCATGTTATTGAGTCGTTCGAGTTGACGACTTTACCACGGGATCGCCTCCTTGTTATTGTGCAAACCACAATATGAAGAAGAATAAGAAACAGAGGGACCAACGAGCAGTTACCTTGAAAACAGGTGGCATAGAAATGCAAGAAAACGCTGTGTGTGTTATTCATCATCCACCATCACTTACCAGCAGTTGTAATTGTTTGAGCAGCAAAAACCAAACGAAATTGGAATTCTTCAAAGTATATTGGCGTTTAGTTCATTTTTCAAAACACCAATTTTCTAATGAATGTTTTATATCCTAAACTTAGTTTCAAATACACCCAATGCCATCCAGTAATGCGTTTGGAGGTAGTTTGAGCCTGTGGGCAGTGATGCTGTTTGTAATTGTTTGGTTATATTTAGAAATACTTTTCTTACGTCATGCGTCCACTTCGAGGCCCTAGATAATCTGTAATTGTATTACATGCCAACATGCCAAAATTAAACTTCTATTTCCATTTGTACCCCAAACCAGGTTGTTTTGCATAATAATATCCACCCGCACAGGTCGCTCTGTTACATCGACAGCACAAGCAGACCGACCAGACATACACCATGTGTCCTTTCGCCGCTCGTTCGATGCTTAGAGCCCTTTGGGCATCACACTGACGACCGGACACTGGACGAACGTGTGAGGTAGGCTCAACCGACCGGGAAGAGATGCGGCCTTAAGAAGCGCATTCCCAGCCCCAAACAGAGGAAATCCTTGTCTCGGCCGGATCTGTCCGATGATTTACGCTCCGGATCTCGCTCTCTCTCTCTCGCCGGGGTGTCGGCTGCAAAGTGTCCTAGGAGCAAACACACACACACACGCTCTCTGTTTCTCTCCGTGTCTAATCGCTCAGGGAATGATGATGATGCTGGGAGGCCTCATGGTGTTTTCGGTTGCGCACGGCAATCGTACGCATCGGCTACTTTATCGAACGCAAGGGACAAGACGTGGCCAGAGGATCAGAGGTGGAATACGCACTCTCCCACATCCACTGTCTCAACCCTGCACGACCTTGGGGATGGCTTGGCGGAGGGTGCCGATTTATCTCGCCAATTCTCTCAACAACGCTCTCTCTCTTTCTATCCGGGTGCCCCAGCTTCATCGATTCGACCAGCCAGGCCAGCTTTTCCCAGACATGCGCCGACACAGGCCGACGAGCAAAACCCGAAAGGCTTCCGAAGGCGGCCAGCCCACCATGGCCGCGGCCAGGGCACGGCCAGACGCGGGCCTGCAAAAACCAGAACCGACCAGACAGCAGACAGACAGACCAGACCAGACAGGACGGACAGGTTTGGGGCGCGTCTCGCCGCGTGTGGTTCTGTCTGTGTGTGTCGGTGTGTGGTTGCGTGCGTTCGTGCCAGACGCCCCGGTATTGTTTTGCACACCCACCCTTCCCCCCCCCCCCCTGTTAATGCGAGAGCGAGACAGGAAAGCATACCGGGCAGAGCGAAAACCGGACAGACAGACAGACAGGCAGGATAGTGTGTGTGTGTGTGTGGGGCGTGAATGGACACCGGCGGCTCTCAATGGATTGCCAAACGGGGAAGGAACACGGGAAGAGACAGCGGGATGGCGAGAGAGGAGAAATGGAAGGGGGGGGGGGGGAAGAATCTAGAAGTGGGTTGTGGTGGGCGCTACGCACATTCTGGTTGTCGGTGCTTCTCGTTCCTTCCTTCGCGTTCTCGCCGGAACGGTTCGCCGAGATCCGTTATTCTACGCACAAGGTCGTTTCGGATTAGAAAACCTCCCCACCCACCCATTTTTTTTTTGTCTGGCTGCTCAGTGTCTGGGCGTACGAGTGAGTGAGTTGGCCATCGACTGTCTCTTTCTCTCGCTCTCTCTCTCTCTTTCTCCTGTTGAAGCTCACCTTTTGCTGCTCGTTTGGCGAGGAAAGCGGACGCGTTAGAGGCGTTAAAAAGGGCGGCCGTGATGCTATTTTTGGTCCGTCTCGACGCCGTCTCCGGTGTCAGTGAGGGAGCACAACAGAGACGTGCGTATTTTACGTGCGAGCTCACACACAAACACACACAAACACAGTATGTTTCGTCTAATACGCATCTTTTCCACCTGCGCGCTGCTGCCTTTTCCTCCCATTTTCTGGCACGGTGGTGCGTAGCGCCGTCGTTTTGTGAACGATTGATACGAGCCAGGAGCGTGTGCCTTGGGGGGGATGGAGCAAGGGTGGTTGAAAGCTTTTATTTACTGTAAATTGAAACGATCGCCACAATGCGCTCGTCCCAGGGCGAGTTATTTCACTTTCGTTTTTCCGTTAGCGCAAGAAGAATGGGGGGGAAAAGGGCCAGCAAAATGGTTGGAGAATGTGGTTTATTGTTGAGCTCGAGAATGTTGGTGACATTTTCGGTTTCGGTTGTGTTAAGAGGGAAAATAAATCCCAACCCTGGTTCCAGCAGCTGCAGCACATTGTTTTTGGCAGATTTTGAGCTCACCAGTGTTAGAATTTACCAGCAAATTCAATCGAACAAGGTTACTGGGGAGCTTACTGGAAATAATCGTTGGCGTCTTTCCTTCTGGACGGTCTTCGGGAAACGTTTTGCAGGCGCAAGCGGGATGTCCTTGAAATACTTTGGCAAACATATTTTAATTGTTTATCAAAAATGTTTGCCCTCCCCCCCCCCCCCCCCAGATAGGCCCAAATCCGTCGTAAAATCAAAGTTTATTCGATGCGCGTTTTGCCATCAAGCGTCGGCTTAAGCCGCAGCTTAGCGCTTAACCGTCGCGCAGCAAGAGCGCAAACAGCAATAAGCCATTTTCTAAAACCAATTTTTATGATTGCCCTCCCCACGTCAAACCACCGTCTTTGGTTGGCCAAAGGCAGCCTAAACGGTGTCGGTTATAATAGTAATAAAACCGCCCCCCCCCCCCCCCCCCATTGCTTCCGAAAATTCATAATCCTTCTCCAAAAAACCGTTCGAATCGACCGACCAGCGTTCGTAAATCATTTCGGTCGTAAGAATTTTCCGTCCGCCCTTGCCTGACTAATATGCACACTGACGTCCACCGGCAGGAGACGCCTGTCACAGGCGCCCCTTCGAGGTTTGAACAGCCCCATTTCGAATGGTTGGAGGGCGCTTTTTGGTCAAAACCAAACACGACGTTCCTTAACAGAGCTGGCCGTTTGGTGATGGGCCTTACATGGGCTGTGCGCCTTTTGTGGTTTTGTGCAATGGCAAATGGTCGATGGAGGATGATCATAAAAATCATCGCGTCCCGGATAAGCGGCATCAGCGACCATCGGCGACCATTAAAGGCTTTTGCAAGGGGCCTTGAAGGGTTCGAACCTCGAAGCCTCTTTCTTTGGCAGCAATTGCCGGCACACTCAAGGGCCCGTACTTTGCCGTACAAGGGGATCAAAGGCTTTGGCAATATTGATTGAATTAAAACTCGTCGCCTCTTGAACGGATTCTGTGCCCGAGGGAGTCCGAAACGTTGCCATTTTAGCTTACCGATGGGACAGAGCCCCTCCAGGCCAGCTGGCAGTGCGGAAGAATCATCCCGATCGAACGGGGTAGTGTGTCATTTCCGTCGAACAATTCTGGCGGGGTTTCTGCTTCTCCCAGCAGCCAGCCATCACCCTCCTGCCATGCTGGAGAAACGTCATTATCGTCTGCTCGCGCCGCGGCAGCATAAAACCATCGGACCATCGGCGTGAAAGGTGTGCCGAAAGGAGCCCGTGTGTTTCGGTCTCGGTCGCGCGACCTTCAATTTTATTTTATTACCGTCTGGCATTCGGAAGCCAGACAGCCGCTCCCGCCGTTCGTATCGGGCAGGGCGGAAGGAGCAGCATCGGTTTGGGGGGGGAGAAGCGCACACACCAGCGCTGGCATAAACGGTCGGTGATTTGGTGCGGTATCCGGATTTTAACGCGATTCGCTTCACCGTCGCTGTGTCTCTCGCGCCTTTCGCGCGTCTTGAGCGCATCTCGTGCTACTGTGGCGCGGCATGCACACTGTTTGGGGCTAATCGATTGGTTTTGTGTTTCTTTTTTTTTTTTGCTAGTGAGCCTGTCCGTTAAATGTGTTTTGCCATAAATTTGCGATGTTTAAAAATAATTAAACGCTATGCAAATTTAGCCCGTTATGCTTGTGTATTTTAAATGATTTATTAATTATACCGAAACGCAACGGTTTGCAAACTAGAACGTGGGGCCTTTTTTCTCTTCTCTTCTTCTTCTCAGCAACTTGACCTTGGATGTCTCTGCGTGTGTGTGTGTATCTTCCCCATTGCGCATCGCCGTCGCTCAGGGCAATCAGCGATAACAACATCCTCCATTGGCAGATCGCAATCGTGTGGTGGCGTGCGTTGGCACCGGAGATCGAATGCAGGGAAACTAGATGCGGCGATACGCGTTGCACATTTGTGCACATTTGTGGCGGGCCCCGATTGCAATTCTGCGCTGTCTGCGAATGAGCCCGCCGGCCGAGGTCGTCCGGTGGACCGTCAGGGTCAGGCTCTGGGGAAAAAACCGGTCGGCAGGAAAAGCCAAAGCAGGCACTTTCCGGGTAGCCGCAATGATGAAGGGCACCGCGCAAGATGGGCACCCTTTTTCTGTCTTGTCGAGGGTCACACACACACACACCGGTTGATTGATCGGTCGATACAAGTTTAAGACGAGCATAGAACAGGAAGGAAGGCATGTGCCCAAAACAGGAAGACGTTTGGCAACGATTGCGGTCGGCAGTATCGTCACGACATTGAGCCAATGCACGTGTACGTCAGTTGCAGTTGTAGTGCATCAAAGTTCTTGTTTTGTTTTTGCAATCAGTCTGGGTGTGCTCGTCTGGTGATGGAAACCATCAACAAAGATATGGAATAACATCTTCACGAATTTGAACAACATATTGGTAGCAATAGCGCCCGTTTTTTCATCATTTCATTGCAGTAATTGAAGGCTACAGTACCGAATTTACTTCCTCATAAGCAACAGTTTCCTTCTCCTACAACCACCCTAACTGCAGACCAGCCTGTTAGAGTTCTTTTGGGGTCAGACATATCGATGAATAATGGGAACCGCCTTTCCTACAATCAGCTCAACACACACACTCCAAAAAAAGCCCCACACACGACCAGTAGAAGCCTCCCAGCTGCCGGGTTCGAGAACTTCCCCCTCCCGTGGGGCTGCGTGAGAACCGGTGCTACATAGCACGCAGGGCAAACAACACTTGCCAGCAAACTGCACTTGCCGCTTCGGTTGCGCTTAGTTGCCGGCTCGAACCGGGCTAGACATAACACAGCGATTGCGTTGGGGCCAGACGATTAGCGAAATCGAGGGCTCGCTGTCGATTGCACGTCCGTCCGTCCGGTCGGTCGGTACGGTCGGACGGCGGGTTTTCACTCGATTTGTCTGCACGGGTTTGAATGTGTATGTGTGTTTGTGTGTGTGTGTGTTTATATGCATGCACTGCATGAGCGACGCATCATCCGTCGTGTTGCAATTGTTGTCTGCCGTCTGGTCGTTGCATTCTTGCACGCCATTGCGAAGCTTTTTTGGGCGGGGGAAAGATTGACTTTGGCGCGTTGCACGGAACGAACGCGCAGTGTAGTGAGGCAGTGTTTTGAACGGGAAGATAGAGAGTTTCCCAGGGTGTTTGATGGAAAAAAATAAACTTCTCATGTGCAGCTATCGTTTCCCTAGCGATGTTTAAAAGCGACATACCAAAAATCATTGCAATAAATACGATTTCATGAAACAATCCTCAAAAATGTTTGAGATATGTTTAGTAAATGCGTTCCTCAGGACATCAAATTTGGGATTTTCACGGTTTTTGAATAATCAATTGATCATTTCTAAATATTGACATCGGGGGCTGCAATAATGGCATTGATTATTACAGGGTTTCACACTTTATCTCAAGACCGCGGGACCCCTTCCCGAATCTGTCTTAGCCAAAGCCAAGACT